>RJWT010004954.1:0-32034 GCA_004365215.1 Cuniculus paca
AAATGACATAAAAAACCTCTTCATAGAAGTGATGGCAGAAAACTTCCCAAGCATGGAAAAGAATTTAACATACAGATAAGTGAGGCATACAGTACTCCAACTAGCCATGATCAAAAAAAAATCTACACCAAGGCATACAATAGTCAAGATTCCAGAAGTTCAACACAAGAACAGAATACTAAAAGCTATTAGAGAAAGAAAATAAAACACCTACGAAGGAAAGTCAATCAGAATCACAGCCTCAACTTCTCAATGCAAATCCTCAGTTAAGAAGAACTTGAAATATTTCAATCCCCAAAAGAAAACAACCACCAGCCCAGATTGACATACCACACAAAACTATCTTTCAAAGTTGATGGAGCAATAAGATAGTCCCATGGAAAAAAAACCCTGAAAAAAATTCATGACCACCAAACCAGCGCTCCAAAATGTTCTGAAGGCTATTTTAGAAATAGGACTATAATGCCATGAATCCCAACAGAATGAATGGACCAGGCAAGGCAAGTAATTAATCAAAGAGGGAAAATAAAAGGAACCAACAACAGGAAAATAACATGCAAAGGCAAAGTCAATACTTACAACTAAAAATGTAAATGGTCTCAATTCACCAAACAAACAGACTGGAAGAATGAATCAAGAAGCAAGATCCAACACTATGCTTATACATGAAAAACATTTAATTCAAAAAGAAATTCATGGACTAAAAGTCAAAGGATGGAAAACTATACTCCATGCAACAGGAACCCAGATAAAAGCAGGGGTAGTTGTTATATTTGCAGACAAAGTAGATTTCAAGCCAAGACTGAGAAAGAAAGACAAAGAAATTCCGTGCATCCTTGTAAATCCAAGAGATAACAAGCCAAGAGTAAAAGATAATAATCATAGATATATATGTACCAAATATCAGCACACCCAACTATATAGAACAAACATTAATGGATATAAAAAAAAACAAATAAGCACTAATACAATATAATGAGGGACTTCAAAACTTCACTGTCACAAATATGCAGATCAACTAGACAAAAAAAATCAACAAAGAATATCAGAATTAAGTAAAACTTTTAAACAAATGGACTTAGTAGATGTCTCTAGAGTGTTTCACACCACGCATCAGAATATACAGTATTCTCAGCTACCCACAGGATATCTTCCAAAACACAAGTGTATAGAACATGCTTAAGTAAATGCAAGACCACATACAAGCATATAGAACATGCTTAAGTAAATGCAAAAGAATTGAAATTATCCCATGCATACTATTAGACCATGGTGCAATAAAATTGGAAATTGATGGCAAAAGAAACTTCAAAAACTTAATAAATAAATAGAAATTAAATAACACCCTCCTGAACAACCAATGGGTCAAAGACAAAATTAAAGAAGAAATTAGACAGTTTCTACAATTTAATAGTAATGCCAATACAACCTACCAGAATTTCAGGGCACAGTGAAAGCTGTCCTAAGAGGGAAACTTATAGTGGTGAATTCTTATATTGGAAATACCAAGTAAGGTCAAATAAACAACCTAATGTTGAACCTCAAGCATCTAGAAAAAGAAGAGCACGTCAAGCCCAAAGCTCAAACTAGTGAGTAAATTATAAAGATCAGAGGAGAAATTAATGTAATGGAGACTAAGAAATCAATAAAATGAAGAGTTAGATCTTTGAAAGATTACATAAAATTGACAACTTTATCACCCTCAGCCAACCTTATCAGAAAAAGGAAAAGACTCAAATTCATGCAATTAGAAATGAAAAGGGTGAAATCACAACATATCCTGAAGAAATCCAACAGATCACCAATATCTACTTCAGGAATCTGTATTCTAATAAGATGGAAAACACAGAAGAAATGTGCAGATTTCTACATACATATGAATTACCAAAGTGAAATTAAGAAGATATAAAATTTCTACATAAACCAATATCATTCAATGAATTTGAAAATGTAATTAAAACAAAGAAAAGTTGAGGTCCTGATGGATTCATTGCAAAATTGTATAAGAACTTTAGAGATCTAATGGCACTCCTCCTCTAACTCTAATGAAACTGAAAGAGAAGCAATACTCCCAAACACATTCCTGGATGCAAGAATTCCCTGATACTAAAACCAGAGAATGATCTAACCAAAAAAAAAAAAAAAAAAGAACTATAGTCCAGTCTCCCTAATAAACATAGGTGCAAAAATCCTCAATAAGATACTGGTAAACAGAGTGCAGCAAATCACCAAGACTATATACCATGTCCAAGTAAGATTGATCACTTGATGCAGGAATGGCTCAACATATACAAATCAATAAATGTAATACACAATATTAACAAATCCAAAGAAAAACTCCCACATGATCATCTCAATAGATGCAGAAAAAACATTTGGCAAAGTCCAACATGCATTCATGATAAAAAAAACTACAGAAAATTGGAATAGATGGTCTGTATCTCAATCTATTGAAAGCTATCAGTGACAAACCAACTGTCAACATCATGATAAATAGACAAAAATTGAAAGCTTTCACTCTAAAATAAGAAGAAGAAAATGATGCTCACTATCATTATCTTTCTTTCTTTCTTTCTTTTCTTTGTTACTGTTTTTTTGCATACCAGGAATCAAACTCAGGACCTTGCGCTTCTGTTCAATATAATTCTGGAAATATTAGCTAGACCAATTAGACAAGAGAAAGAAATAAAAAGGAATATTGATAGAAAAGGAAGAAGTTAAAGTGTCTGCCAACAGACTCTTGGAATAAATAACCAAAGTTGGCAGGGCAGGAAGACACAAAGTCAATACTCAAATTCATGTGCAGGTATCAATAGCATACCTGTACATGAATAACAAACTTACTGAGACAGAAATTAGGGAAACAACACTTTTTGCAATAGCATCAAGAAAAATGAAATACTTAGGAATCAATCCAACAAAGGAAGTGAAAACTACAGTACTTCGAAAAAGGAGATCAAAGAGGACATCAGAAAATGGAAAATTATTCCACTTTTGGAAGGGCAGATCCAGTATAGAGGACATGGCCATATTTCCAAAACTGTTATTCAGATTTAATGCAATCCCAATTAAAATACCAATAGCACACCTCACAGAATTAGAGAAAATAATCCTAAAATTCATATGGAACAGAAGAGACCTAGAATAGCAAAGGTAATCCTGGGCAACAAGGCCAAGGAAGGAGGCATCACAATTCCTGATAGGAAGTTGTACTACAAAGCTGCCATGAAAAAAAAAAAAAACCAGAATGGTACTGGCAAAAAACAAACCTGAAATTAAATGCAACAGAATACAAGATGCAGAAAGAGCTCCAAGCACACTCAGCCACCTTATCTTTGACAAAAGAATCAAGAAGAAAGATAGCCTCTTTAATAAATGGTACTGAGAAAACTGGATTTCCACATGACAAAAATTTAATCAGGACCTACATCCCTCACCTTGCACTAAACTAAAATCGACATGGATCAAAGAGCTAAATATTAAAATAGAAATACTAAATCTGATGGAAGATAGAATAGGTAAAACTCTTGAAGATATAGGTAGGCAAAGTATTTATGAATAAAATCTCAATAGCACAGGAAATATCACAAAGAATCAACAACTGGGATCTCATCCTATTAAAAAGCTTTTGCACAGCAAAAGAAACTGCCAACAGGGTGAATAGACAAACCACAAAATAGGAAAAAAATTTTGCCAGCTGTTCCTTAAAGGACTAAAATCTAGAATATATAGAGAACTAAACAAATCATAGCCCCCAAGTTTAAAAATCATCAAGGACAGTTAATTTAAAAAGCAAGTCATTTGTACCAAAGAGTATCATTCTTCCATATTATTTTATATACATGTATATATTATCAATTTTATATTTCATAAATTCTATAGTTAGAATTTAATCACTACTAGAGTAATCAGTAATAATGTACTTTTGATGAGATAGCTGTAATTTTCTGCATTAAAATTGTGACCCTATTATGTGTACATTTTAATTGAAAGAAGTTTGGGTATTCATAAGATACTAGTTTTGCCAGATATCTATAAGGTACATAGTAATATACAACCAAATATGTGTGTTTGTGTATCCACCCTGAAAGTAGCATATATGTCTTTTATTTATAATTATATATTACTACATATAGTAATATTTATTTATATTTGATTATGGAGATGGCAAATATACAATAATATAAGTCTAAAAACTTCCAGATAGAAAAGGGAGATATCATGTTATTGAAAACAAAAGCTGTAAGACATTTATAATTTTTTCTTGGAATATGGGACTGATTATACCTGAAATGTGAAACTTTTCAAAGTTTTTTTTCATGTTTTGTCCCATTTAATAACTCTTCATAGATGCACTCTCATTCTGAAGAATTTAACCTGAATGATTTTTTTATAGATGCCTAAAAGCCTGTGTATTACCAATACAGAAAAAAAAGATGAAAACATACACAGAGTGTACTTCTGACGCTATATTAATCCAATCAGATATTTAGATATAATATTTCCTACATTAGGCCAAATATGAAGAAGGCTACAATGCGTTAGGGTCCACAAAGTGCTGTGAATTCTTCTAGTGTAAGTGCTATGCATGTAACACTAGAATAGTGCCCCGGGGACACTGCCCATGTCAATATCAGAGGTAAATATTCTACTCTTGCACTACTTCTAAGCAACTGTTTTCAACAATGATAATAAACATGTTTGAGAAGCGATCTACTTGCTATCTGTATTTTCATGTAAGCCTAAGTCTGAACTTATTCAGCTATAATGGAAGAAACTGGGGCTATAGACCTAATGAATAGTTACTCCCTTAAGGAGAAAACTAAGAGAAAGGGCAATAAAATATAGTTTGATAAGATCATAGAGGTCAGCATGGAATACAATGGGAGCCCCGACCACAAAGTGGAGGGTGGGAGGTACACAAGGAGCATTCATGGGGGAAGAAGTCATGAAGGACATACTCCCCGAATAACCAATTCTGGCCCACAGGTTCATGTCTTATGTATGGTTGTTCTCTCTAACCTGCTTTACACAGTGAGTCTACCAGTGATGATTATGTGTTATTATGACACAGCACATCTTCTCTTGCAGCTTAGCATGTATTACTTCATCTGAGAGGAGTTTTCCTGCACTGTGAACAGAAGATAACCACAAAAACACTTGATAATGATAACTATATTGAAAATTCTTCAAATTAATAATTGTTTTGAAAAATCAGCCTAATACATGGAATTAAAACAAATATTGTGACAATATTAGATATATCTGGAGCCAAGGAAATCACTGTATGTGAGTTTTCTCCTTTGCCACATCATAAAGTAAGATGTAGCTTATGGGTTTCTAGATTCCATGAAGCTCTGTGGTGATGCATCAGAGAGCAAGAAAAAAGTCAGCCACATGGCATGACTTCAGCAATCATAAACCCCACTCTAGCCCAGAGCTTCTTAGGAAGCTACTGAAGCACTTAGGATAGGAGTAGGGAGTGAAGTGAAGAGGAGACAGAAACCTACAGGATAAAGTATGACAATAAGGTTCAGAATGACCACAAATATTCAAATAATATATTCTACAATTTCCTGAGGGTGCTTTGCCAAATAGGAAGAAAAACTTCCACAGAGATAATGTTATGCTTACATTCCCTAAAATCATCACCCTACAATTCCCATCATGGCCCCAGCGGAGGACACTGGGTCTGGGTCCTATTAAAGGAAAACAGAAAATGATGCCACAGCTTAGATATCTCCCAGCCCAAACTCAAGTTATCCTGATTTCTCCAAAATTCTAGGTCTAATTACAAACAGAAACCCAAACACCTTGCTAGCATAATTCAATAAAATTAAACCAATCAGAGGTAGACCAATCATCTTAAACACTCTGCTTACTTTAAAAAGAATGTTAATATGTAAGAGTCAATCAAGAGAAAAGTCAAAGTACTTCTTCCTTTTCACTTTTTAAACTGTGCTACAATTTCCATGATTTGAACTTCCTACCACTTTTGGTTTGAGGTCTACATGTTCCCCCAAAATTATTATGTACATTAAACTTTTCAATTATTTTCTAACCTGGTCTGACTTAAATTTTGACATATTTGACCTGGGTCAAACTTGTAATAAAAATCCGTTTACCCAGGCCAAAACACTTAGGGTCTGCCTTAGTTACTTTTCTCATTGCTAAGACAAAATACCTGACACCCAAATTAAAGAAGGAAATGTTTATCACAGCTCACAGTTCATAGAGACACATCACAGCAAAATAGCAAAGTAGCAAACAGCAGCAAGTGACAGCAGTAGCCCTCTTTCTGTCCTTTATATTGTATCCAGGCTACACATCCTTAGGGCATGTAGCATTCGCACATGGTAGGGCACCCTTATCCTAGCATCACATCATGAATCAATCTCAACATCACATTCTTGGTTCCATAATGACACACCCTAGATCTAGCCACTTATGACTGCATGAGGCTTTGGGAGAGATATCTAGGTACAAGCCATAAAGGGGTCTCTGTTAAAATGCAAAAGCCTCTAATACCTAAGTACTGTATGAATTAGCTTCTTAGATTTATGAGAAGAGAAGAAGACAGATGGAATGAGAGCAGATGAAGTGAATAGGTAGGAAAACCAGAATTAAATGAAGACCTAGAGAAAGGATTCTTTGAAGGGGGAACAGACAGATCAGCATGTGACATTCAAATACTGGCTCCTTTCCAAGGGCATCAGGAGAGCTCTGCTCTCTAAGGTGGGGAGATCTTGGTAGAGGAAGGGAGGCTGACTAACAACAAGTTGAGTTGACCAAATGCAGACTTAACCATATGTCTAGCTAGGGGGAAATCAGTTCTACTTCTTTCAAAGTTTTCTACTCTCATCCACTTCAGTTTGGTACACCAGGCACAGAGAGACACATAATAAAGAGAAAAGAGAGGTAATGGAAATAAATTCTGATCTCCTAGTTATTTTGCAAGTGGGCAATCCTGACTGAGCCTGTTTCCTCATCTGAACAAGAGCTTCCTCATAATGCTGTTTACAACTCCCCCGTAACATATCCTAAGTTTTCGGTAGCAGTGTAGAGGGAAGTTTTTGGTTAGCTACAACCTGATTACAAATGAGAAATGCTAATTATTAACATTAATAACATTATGTACTTGGACTATCAAAAAGATACCTCAAATGCATGAGGGTGGGTCCACAGATTTTATCATACTCTATTCAAAAGCAAAATCTGATACTTAAATTGAGATATGTTTTTCTTTCATTGATGGAAAGAAAAGAGGGAGAAAAATAAGGAGGATTTTTTTTTGAAAACTTTGTTCTCTTAACTAATTTCAAACTTCAGCTTCAAAAGCAGTGAGTTGTTGCATTTAATCAGTGATAAAGCATATCCTGTAAAAGGTGGCTCTCTGAAGTAGAAGCTGCTCGAACGCTGTTTCCATGGCTGCCTGCTGTAACAATATTTTTTACTGAACTAAGCATTGCTAATTTTAGCAATGGATTATCTGGAAAGCAAGGGAAGAAATAGATGAAAGGCCATTTTTACCTGAGCCACACTGAGCCCCTGAGGACTTAAGAGAAAGTTACTGCTAGAAAAGGCAACTGTGTGACTCCAACACCATTGGGACATTTGTCATTTGCTCTCCATCAGCACTTGAATACAGTAGGGAGGTACTGATTTTCTGATTTAGGAGCAAGCAGAAAATTAGAACTGAAATGATTTGATTCAGATCAGTACAGCCTATATAAGAAAATTGAGTATCACCCAACCAACCTTAATTCTCACCTTGTCCTCTGGTCCGAGGCCCTTCCAATAATGGAATAATATTTGTTTTGAGAGTTATGCTATTTCCAATGTTAGTTTCTGAAAGCTGCCTTTGTTCAGAGAAAGGACTTGAAATAATGATCTGCATGAAGACAGGACGTAATCTCTGTTACAAGTTTACTTTGAATCTGAGCAGGACATAAGGTACAAAATGGTAATAGTCTCTATTCCATTCAAAAAATAGAGATGGCCCTTAAATAAGTGACCTTAAATTACCTACAAAGGAGTCTTAAGAAAGATAGATTTACCCCTTAGAATCTTAGCCATTTTATCCTTCACAAGTAACAAATCCTCCAGATAACTAAGAATTATTTACACTGCATTTAGAACTGTGAACTGGATGTTTTCAAATACATTGTGAACAATCAATTGTTCTTACTGCAAAAGTAAGCTCTATGTGTGCTCCAAATACAGAGGCAATGACTGTCTGGTAGGACCTGTTCCCAACAGACAGTCAAGCAAAGACTGTGGATATTGTCTGACTGCTCCAGCTGACAGTAAAGGCAAAAGCACAGAGATGCCTCTGTAGAGTAGAAATTCTGGTGAGTACTTAAATCCTAGGCTCAAACCCCTCAGGCTTGTGCCTACATCACATAAGGGCCAGCCTTCAGTCAAATTCAGAATCCCTTTTATTTCCTTCCTTTTCTGAATCCTTCTTCTATACCTTTCATTCATACTAAGGCATAGAAACTAATAAAAGCAGTATTACCCTGCAGGAAATTTGTATTTCTTACTAATCCAAGATAGACAAGTACTGGCAGTCACAGTAGTAGGAGAAAAGAAAATTCTTTAAAACTCTCTGAGGCATAGACTGGCTTCCACACCAGGAAACTGGCAGGCCAAAAAGGAATATGAGGAGAAAAGGATTGTAACCAGCTGCCCAACCCATGATGTCTTCTGATCCGGAGAAATTCTGACCCAATATTCCTTCAGGATTCCATAAAATCATTCAAGAGTGGAATTAGACTCCCTAATGGGACTCTTATACATGCAAGGCAAATGTAATATCTAGGGAAGCCTTGCCCATATGTATTTATTCGAAACATCTGAGCAAGCCAATTCCTCTTCCTTTTTCCAAAGGGATCATATGATTGTACAAATCGGGCTCACTTGATTCAATTCAGAGTGTGGTAAAGACGTGGAAGAAATTCTTTCTGGAGAAAAAAGCTCTCAACTGCAGCCTTAAAAAATTATTAGAGGTTAATATGAAAAGAGGGAAAAAGAGGTGTTCCTGGGAAGAGAACTAGTAAAACCTAGCATATGATAAATGGCTTGGTGGGGGTCCTTCCAGTTTTTCTCCATGCAACCACACAGTTTCCAGGAACAAGGGGAATTGGATCATGCTGGGCCTTTTGTGCTCTGCAAAAGAGCTTGGATAATGACATACACAAAATGTAGCCACTGAGAGACAGAAATAAAGGAACAGCATGGTTAAATTTTTCTTGTTGCAGAGAGAGCCCCAGCTGTGGTGTGGAGGATGGATTGAGGGAGCAAAAATGAAAGCAAGTCATGAGATAGTTTTGTCTTATTGCTTCCTTTACTATGTTTTTATGGATTTAGTTGCTGTCACATTAGCATTAAAGCTAATAAAACAGGAAATGGTTATGTCTCTAAATGAAAACCTAGGACAAAAACTGTACATACATACTTCCTCTAAGTATGCAAATTAGTTACTGAAAGGCAATGTATTGAACTTCAATCAATGAATTAAATTTTAAAATTTCCTGAATTTTCTTAAATTTTGCTAATTCCTAAATGTTCTTAATATTTATCTAAAAATAAACAACTGGATAAAATGGACTGTATTTAAGAATATTCACTTTTGTCTCATTCTAAGTGACAAAACAGAAAAATTAGATTTTAATATGAGAAAGACAAGAAAATTATAGCAAATCTAAAATACATGTTAATAGTTTATCCTAGAGTAATAATGTAGAATATGGAGGGAACATAGGCAAATGAAAAAAAAGCATTCCAAAGAATTGTAGAGCATGATCTTCTGTTGGCATCTGTGTGTGTGTGTGTGTGTGTATGTGTGTGTGTGTCTGTCTGTGTCTGTGTCTGTGTCTGTGTCTGTGTAAGTGTGTGGTGAGAGGTATTTATATATTGTTAAGAGTTAAGAGCATAAGCTCAAGAGTCACACATGGGAACTATTTAACCAAAGTCTCTTAACCTTGCTATGCCTCAGTATCTTCATTCATAAAATGAGGATAATAGTAGTACCTCTGTAATGAGTTATTGTGAGGCATAAAAAGGTATTAAATATAAAGTACTCACAGCAGTGCCTACTGCATTTATTATGTTAGCAATTATTAATTGTTAAACAAATGTTATAAAATGCATGCTAAACCATTTTTCAGTGTTCAGTCTTCAAGCTATCAGTTTTAAGTGATTTGTGTATGCTTTATTTTGTGAAATATGTCAATGCTATATATTAACTAAATAATCAAGGTAGAGAGATCTTACAGATATGGAGACAGGCAGAGCCAGACAAACAGAGAGACAGAGAGAGAGAGAGAGAGAGAGAGAGAGAGAGAGAGAGAGAGAGAGAAAGAGAGAAAGAGAGAGAGAGGAAAAGGAAGAGAGAGAAATATTCAAAAACTATTCATGATCATAACCCCAGGCAATTTAATGAACAGAACTGACTACACATAGAGGATCTGGTTTGAAGTCCTACCTCTAAGAATTTTTAGAAATATAAATTTGGAGTACTTATAGGCCATCTGTTATGGTTGATATATTGTGTCAACTCGAGCAGTTTAGAAGTGAGAGACTCAGCAGGGAGCCGAGGTTCTTACTTTGTAAATATCCTCATCCTGTATAAAGGACATTTTGTGAGTGTTACACCCACCCTGAAGGGGGGGGTGGTGGTGACTGTGTACAATATAAGGGAGGAGAGGAGGCTCGCTTTCCCCCTTTTGCTCTGGCTGCTGCTTTTGTTGCCCCTTTGCCCTGCCACCCTGCCTTGGAGCCAGCTGATTATGGACTGACATCTCCAGAAACTGTAAGCTAAGTAAACCTTTCCTTGTTTCACTTGGGGTATCAGGTATTTCATCCCAGCAACAAGAAAAAAGTAACCAAGACAGAATTTGGCATCAGTGGAGTGGGGTCATTGCTGCGACTGTACCTGATCATGTGCTTCAAGAACCTCTGGGAATGGCTTGTGGGAAGAGTTTGGAAAGGTTTGGAGATGTCACCTGAATGTATAGAGCTGGAACAGCTTAGGCTGTTGCATGGGAGATTCTGGTCAGAGCTCAGGAGACTAGAAGGCTGATACAAAGCCTGTCGGTAAAGACCAGGAGGTTTCCGCTGGAAAGGACTACATTGGATGTTGGACTCCACACGATGTGTGCTATGGCTTGGCAGAAAGCTTGTCTGCATTTTGCTCATTTCCAGAGACTTTGCCTGAGACTAAGGTTAAGGATGATGGCCTGATTAATCTGGAAAAAGAAATTTCAAGGCAGTTGAAAGTTGAGGCCATGGCATGGCTATTGTTGGGGGCTTTTAGCCAGATTTCTGTTGTGATTCAAGAGCAAAGAGCCCAGAAGAATGATTTAAAACATTTTGAGTTTGGCCAGAAAGGAAGTTCCAGTAAAGCTATAGACCATAAAGGTAGAGCTGAGACCATGATTGCTTAGAAAGAACAGAGAAATAGAAAAGATGGCCTGAAGGCACTGCAAAGAGCAGCAGGTCTCGAACCTTTGCAGCTTCCAAACTGCAAAAGTGAGAGACTTTGCTTTGAGGAGGAAGTCTCAGAGCACCATGTTCCAGAATGGCAGCAGAGGCCCCAAAACATTCCAGAATGGTAACGACATAGAGAATCTGCTCCTCACAATCAGGTTCAGAGTGCCCTACAGCCCAGGGAGAAAAAAGTCTGGTTACTGCTCCAACTGTCAGCAGACCTTGGCATCATCCTCCTGGTGCTGGTTTTAGATGCATACAGAATGCACAAGTTCTCAGGTTAAGGCAGCTTCCACCCTGATTTCAGAGAGCCTTGGAGGCCAGGCAGTGTGCCCTTGAGAGGGCATTGTGTAAAGCTATGAGTGTGAAGCCACAGGTGCAATGGAGACCCCAGAAGTTTGGAAAAGCCAGGAATGTGGATCATCTAAGTTAACCAGCAGTGAGGGAGCAAAGCCAGCCCAAGAGAGAGCCATGGGATCGGTAACCACTAGAAGTGCTATAAGGATGGAACCACACAAACCCTTTGGAGCTCACAGTTTGCCACAGGTAGCTTCAGATGCTGGACATGCAACTACAAGACTTAACATTTTTCCTGTTGGATTTTGGACTTGCTTTTGTTCCAATGCTTTGCATTCCCCTGTTTGTAACTTTTGGAATGGTAATGTCTATCTTGTGCCATTGCATATTGGAAGTGTTTAACTTTGTTTTCATTTGTTCAGGGGTATGAAGCTAAGAGTTTGCCTTCCATCTTGGAGGAGACTAGGGACTTGAATGTTTCAGCAATGCTGAAACTGTTAGGACGTTGGCAACTCTTGCAGATGGACTAAATGCCTTTCTTATAAAGGGATGTACATGAGCCTTTTCAGGGACAAGGACAGAACATTATGATTCTAATGTAATATAATATTGATAGACTTAGGTTCTTAAGGATTGTTAAGCTGTGTCATATTATTCAGTTGCAAAATGGTAAGAATTAACATGTGTTGGTATCTGGAGGCTGGTTTAAAGAAATGTATCTGGTTGCCAAGTTGACAAGGGGTAGATTGTTATGGTTGATACATTGTGTCAACTTGATCAGTTTAGAAGTTTAACTGACAGACCAAGCAGGGAGCCAGGATTCTTACTTCATCAATATCCTCATCCTATACAAAGGAGGACAAGGACATTTTGTGTTATGCCCACCCTGAAGGGATGAGTGGCTGTGTACAACATAAGGGAGGAGAGGAGGCTTGTTTTCTCCCTTTTTCTCTGGCTGCTGCCTTGAAGTGTTTTCTCTGTGCGCTGCCATCCTGCCTTGGAGTTAGTTGATTATGGACGGAAATCTCCAGAAAATGTAAGTTAAATAAACCTTTCCTTGCTTCACTTGGGGTGTCAGGTATTTTGTCCCAGCAACAAGAAAAAAGTAACCAAGACACCACCTGTGGGTTTTGCTTTTCCATTGGATGTGAATAATTACATCTTTTCTAACCATCTTACAGCATTGCTGACACAAGTGAGAGTTCACTGTGAGTTATAAAATCTCACACACATGTAATCATTTCTTAATAAAGTAATTCCCTCACTGACTATTTCTCATTTTTCCATTTTAAAATTACAAACGTGCTTAGTTCAGGGGATTGTGCTTATTGATTAGGTAGTTAATGTAGAATTTACAGGCTTTGGAAAGCAAGAGCTCTTTGGGATGAACTATAATTTTGCAAATCATCAGCTCCTGATTACTCAGGGAGAGTCTGTTTTGTTTAGGATTATTTATGCCATTTGCTTCTTCTCTCCTCTTTTCTGTTGTCTGCTTTCGCTCATTTTATTACTTATTAACAACCAACTGTGAGATAAAGAGACAAACATAAAATGGAACTAAATACAAGGCATGAGATAATTCAACTTTTTAGTTGAATTAAAATGGCATCTTTCTCAGTTACTTTTCTTGTTGCTTTGAAAAAATACCTGATGCCAAAAGTTAAGAGAGGAAAGGTTCATTTGGCTCACAGTTTGTAGAGGCTTCAGTCCATACTCAACTGCCTCCAAGACAGGGTGGCATGGCAGACAAGAATCACTGAGGAGAAACAGTTAATGGCAGGCAGAGGGTAGCAAAGCAAGCAACGGATTTTAGCATCCTTTTTCTGGCCCCTTTATAATGGATCTAGGCTCCTGGGATTAGGGAAGTGCCAAACCAATCAGTGGACTGATTTGGTAATCACACACCCTTAATCCCAGCATCACACTCTAGATCCTGCCACCTCTGGAAAAGTCCCACTTATTTCTGCAAGAGGTTTTTGGGGGTGAGATGGTGTGGGATATCTAGATACAAACCATAACAGCATTAATGAGAGAAGATATTGGAATTTACTATGTTTTCAGAAGGAAATCAAGCTAACCTGTGATTTCCTTGATATAACAACTAAGCAAAGAATATGTGTCACACTTTCCAGACACATGGTCCTGTTCAAGGATCAAGAAAGCCATTAATATTCAGAATGCGGCCTACATTTTCAAATATAGTTACACTCCTCATTTCTGTGATTTTGGTTGAAAAAATTATTCACAGAACAGTGAAAATATCACCAATGTATACAGTAAATCTCTCTGTTATGGCTTGTGTTTAGATGTCTCCCCAAAACCTTGTGTAGTCATAGGCTTTTTCAGAGGTGACTGAATCTAGAGTGTGTGGCACTAGGAATGATTCATGGTATAATGCTAGGATTAAGGGCACTAGGATTAAGGGTGTGAGTGCTACCTACCCTAAAGAGCCTGGATAAAATCTAAGGGATAGAAAGAGCTGTCATTTTCCCTCATTGCTTTGGTACCTTCTCCCTTCCATGAACTGTTTCTCCTCTGTGATTTCTGTCTGTCACATCATTCTGCCTTGAATCAGTCAGTTATGGACTAAAACCTCTACAAACTGTGAATTAAATAAACCTTTCTTCCTTTAACTTTGGGTGTTAGCAATGAAAAAAGTAACTAAGACACTCTCCCATGACAGAAAGTTCTTCACATTTGGCCCAGTCTTGCGTGTCTCAGGGTACAGTCACATTTCTGACTTCAACCCAGATGTGTAAAAGTGCCATTCTCCATGGTCATTCCTTGTGGGGTCATGAAACTTGAGGTACTTTTCTCCAAGAAGTCTCAATCACAAGGAGATTTGGGTGGTTTGGGCCATGAATAGTTTAGATAACTTGGATTCAAATCTGGTTTATGGCTATTAGACACTTTGCCATAGTCCAGTTTTTGTTGCTACAACTAGATACAGTGGTGCCTCAGTTCACAAACTTAATTTGTTCCATAATTTTGGAAAAGAAAGCCACATTTCTGTTTGTGTGGCCACAGTCATGTTTGTCACTTGATGTAGAATTTGCAAAAAAAAACCCCACAATTTTGCTAAATGTTTTTGTGAACCAAATTGTTTGCAAACAAAAGCATTGTGATCCAAGGTACCACCATACCACTGACTGAATAACTGATTAAAAAATAAAGGTTTCCTTAGCCATGGTTAGGAGTTTGGAAGATCCAAAGACAAGGAGCTGCATAGGCTATGATTCTTTCAAGAGTCCTGAGGCAGCTAGTGTTTCATGTAGGAAGAAGTGCACATGCAAGAGACAGAACTAAACTGGCTTTCCCAGCAAACTAATTCTTGAAAAAAAACCTTTTAATCCATTAATTGTTGGTCCTACCTGCTCCCACCTCCTAATATCTCACAATGGGGATTAAATTTTACCATAAGTATTGATGGGGACATTTAAATCACCACAATAAGAGTATGGCATCAGATTATTGCAAAATGATAACAGTCTAGGCTATATTATTCAAAACTCTACTTCCAAATAACAATACATCAACTGATGTTCACTTAAGGAAAATAAGGGGGAAGACAACAGGAATTCCAGGGACTTGTCCACATTCTCTCCCATGTATACTATATGGATTCTATTCCTTTAGGCTGGCTGCACAAGCAAGGCCCATGGAATAAATATCACCCCCACTTTTATTCTTAAAATTTCACAAAATGAGAAAAGAGTTCTTACTTCTCTCAAGATGTAATCCTTTTTTGAAAGGATATCTGTGAGTCAGGTGGTTGTTGGTTGTTAGAGAATTATGACTTTATCATATAGTCTAATTTCCCATAAATTTCCTGCATATGTAATACATATGTAAGGCATATGTTAATGTGTATATACAGATGACTTTTTTCATAAAAATTTGTGAAAGTGCCAAGAGGAGACATTTTAGCCTTAGCTGTCTAAGAAAATTTTTCTACAGAATTCTATCTCTCCAGTTTGCTAGTGACAGATGAATGGCAGGTAACTCCAGAATCATACTGAAGTTATACTTGATAGCTATTTATAAATGTTTCGTGTTGTATTAAAACTTAATCATTTTAAAAACAATTCTTTGATAGTATCATACCATTAATTAATTTTGATATTGAATGCATAAAGGTATCAATTAAATAAATAGGAGAGGCATCTGAACTAGGTGACTGTACCTATTTGTACTCATGGAATACAATTTGAATGACACCTGGGTTTGCACAGCATTGTATGTATTGAGAATGAAGGGATGGCTGTAAACGTAGAACTGCAAGTTGTCTGTGCAGTGTCTATTCTCTTTTTATTCCTTGCCAAAGAGTGCTGATTTCACTCTGTGTTATAATATGCTCAACTAAAAAGATACATTTGCCTGATGGCTTGATGCCAGTGGAATAAAATAAGTTAGAGGAATATCAGCAAAAATTCTTCCTTCTTTCCTTTTTCTTGATAGCAGTAATATAGATACGATGGTTTCAGCTTCAGCAGCCAATCTGGATGACTAACTAATATAAAAAGAATAGAAGAGAAGAAAGAAAGACCTTGGGCTCTGAAAACCATGCAATAGAATGACCATATCTACTCTGAACTGTCATCAACATCCACATTTTTTTCTATTTTTAATTTTTAGTGAAGTACATTTCCAGTGTAAAGTTTTAGCAGTTCAGGTTTTCTCATTTATGCAACCAATTAGGAAGCACATTCTGTACAATGGATTTTGGGGAAAACCTCCTACTTTTGGATGGATCAGAAAAGTTTTCATAGCACCAAATTCTTTGAGGTGTCAGTGATGAAACTTTCAGACATGAACCATAATGCATCCTTCACGAGGGAAGGCATAGAGGAATGGCAGAAATACAATGCACAGATTCTAGGCCACCACTTTCTCCCTAATCAATTTCTGTACCCGGGCATAAAATGAAGGTAGCCTTTACCAAAAATGTATTCCAGTACCTCCCAACCACACCTTGGCATAAAAATCACAAGGTGTGTGTTACAGGACAGTAAGAATAAAAAATCATTTGCTTGCAGCCAGATACATCTGTATTATTCAGGTTTCTAATTCCAAGTAACCTTTATTCTTCTACTCACTGGCTGTATGGCTTTCGCCTCTATAGGACATTTTTTACATCTGAAAATGGACATAAAACATTTTTTGGGAGGAATGGTTTGAAGGGACTAAAAATCCTATATCTTATAAGTATGAGACTCTGGATCACTGGAAAGGTATAAAGTCAGTAACAACGTAACAGTCAAGAGAAAAAAGAAATGACTGAAGCTTCCCACAATTCTGAAAATTCTGAGAGGTTAGACTTTTATTTTATAAGCCAAGGTAGAAAAGCAAGAAAAACTAGACAGTAATTTGCCTTACACCTGGATGTTGTGAAGAAATGAAAATTAGATAATATGAACAAGTATATTTTCTAAATGTCCACAGATTCCTATTAAAAACACAGAAATCCTAAAAGGCAGTTTGATTTAACTGAATAAATAGAGGACCATGGATCACTGTCCTATGGATTCCGCTCCTATTTGAGTAATTGCATTCCAGGCACTATGCACCTGTCCTTGTCATATTCTCACTTCACCTTGAAAGTGGAACAGGGGCGAAGGAGATGTAGAGAGACAAGAGAGAGGCAAGCAGAATGGTAAGGCTCTAAATTGGCTGCTTCCCAGTTCATTCCTTAATCTCCTATGTGAATACCCATGGTTGGGAAGAAAAAAAAGCAGTTAAAGCCATTGCTACATTTTCATTTTAAATCTTATATTAGAAAAGCTTTCAGAGAGAAGAATAAAAATGTTTAAATAAAATTTCTGGCCAAGAAGACTTGCACTGAAGCTTGAAAATAGAACTGATAGATAACAATGTATTTTGGGACATAGCAAAAGTCCCAGGGTACAAATATATCTATTTCATTGCCCAGTGTCTTAATGGTCACATCAAGAGCTTGGGACATATATTTGCAAATTCGGATGAAATAAAAGTTTGAGTAACAGTAATTCAGATAGGCTATCAAGCTGATAGGGTGTTTCAGTTTTACAATGAGAATGATATCAAAGTACTACTATAGTCCTGAATATCCAAACTAGACCTTTAAATATATTTCAGATAATAAATACTTCAAATTCAAGCTGATTACAAGAACTAATCAACAAAACACAGCATAAGCAGTTTTGATTGAGAACATCATAAATTAATAAGATTTAACATGTGAATGCAAGAGATTTTTGTACGTTGTTTGGTTTGTGTTTTATAGAAATTTTTTATTAGTACATGTTTGTAGTACATAATGATTATAATTACCATGGAAGTTGGAACGTGCACATAAGACTTATCAATTCTTTTTTCTCTCTTTTTTTCCATTCTCTACACTCCTCTCCCTCCCTGCTCTAAGTTTTGATTCCCTTACAATCTTTAAAAGCTCTATTTTAGTCATTTTCCCCTTCAATTCTTTTTTCTATCCCCTTTTTTTCTCTCCCTCCCCTTCTTGTTCTCTATTCATTTGAAAAAGATCTACTTCCTATCTATTGATCTTCTATTTTTTGATTTGCCCCTTCCCTTCTATCTCTTTTTCTCTATTCTCATATTAGAGAAACCAGGTGATATTTAAAACCATGTGTCTGGCTTATTTCACTTAACAGTATGATCTCGAGTTGCAAAGAAAGCAGAAACAGTCCCAGGCATTTAGCTATTGATCGCTGACAAAGGGACCAAAAACACACACCAGAGGAAAGAGAACCTCTTTAATAATTAGTGCTGGGAAAATTGAATATCCACATGCAGACTATTGAGTCTAGACTCATATCTTACCATGTACTAAACTAAAATCAAAATGGATCAAAGCTCTAAAAGTTAAAACAGAAAGACATAATATACTGGAAGATACAATAGGGAAAATTTTTGAAGACACAGGCATAGGCAAGGACTTTCTGAACAGAACCCCAGTTGTACAATAAATAATACCAAGAATCAAGAAATGGGATCATATAAATTAAAAATCTTCTGCACATCTAAGGAAACAACCACAAGAAAGGAAAAAAGGTTTTTTCTAGATATTGTTCAGGCAGAGGACTAATACATAGAGTATATAAAGAACTCCAAAAAATCAGATCCCCTCCACCTAAATTTAAAGAACCAATCCAAAAATAGGAATCTGAAATAAATAGACCCTTCTCCAATAAAGAATTACAAACAGCAAATATGAAAAAACATCCAACATTGCTGGTCGTTAGACATGCAAATTAAAACAACATTGAGATACTGCTTTACTCCAGAAAGATTGACTATCAAAAAATATCAAATAATAACAAATGCTGTCAAGGATGTGAGGAAAAAGGAACTCTTCTACATTGTTTGTAGGAATGTGAACCAGTACGATTACTATGCACATCAGTATGGAGATTCTTCAAAAAATGAAAACTAGAAATTCCATTTGACCCAGTTATTTCTCTTCTAGCTATCTTCCCAAAAGAATTAAAGTCATCATATCACAGGGATACTTGCAAATTCATAGCAGCACAATTCATAATAGCTAAATCTTGGAAATGACCTATAAACCCATCAACATAAATTGCTAAAGAAAATGTGGTATTTTTACACAATGGAGTATTACCCAGGTGTAAAGAAAGATAAAATTGAGGCATTTATAGGTAATTGGTTTCTATTGTAGCTGGAACAAAAAGTAAAGCTCTTAATTTATTTAATATTCTCAAAATGCTTATTTGGTGCCTACAACTGACTAGATACTATGAAAAATACAGGGGAAACCATATGTTATCTATCCTGTTTTATTCATTTGCAGCTAGAAAGGAAATCGCAATGTGCAGGTTTCTGAGACAGCCCAAGCATAGAGAGGCCAGACTGTGCATTTGTTTCTCACACAGATCCTAACAGACCGTGGGCCAGAGTGTGGAGGCAAAGGTCCTTCTGACCAACAGTGGAGGGGAAATACTGTGCAACAGAGAGCATCAGACAATGGACTCATGGAAGTGATCTTCTCTAGAGTTGAATTCCAGCTGTCAGTAATTTTAATGCTTATATAGAAGGTTTTTTTAAAATTCCAGATTTGAAATTTATAAACAAAATGGTAAAATTATTTTTAATCATTGAAAAAGTATTACTTTGGTAGAGAGTTTACTGTAATGTTGAAGGATGATATGGGAGGTATTACCTATTATGATAGGCTTTCAATCACAACAAATAGAAAGATCACAGCCCTCCACGCTCTCTCTCTCTCTGTTTCTCTCTCTCTCTCTCTCTCTCTCTCTCTCTCTCTCTCTCTTTTCCTGGGTTTCAATTTATTTATTGTATTTGTCTCTGTATATCTCCCTCAAAGTCCTGTCATGTTATTTTCCCCCAAATGTTTCTTTCTGCCTGATTCTATATACAGATATATTCATCTTTTCCTCTCCATTTCTCTTAATTTTTTGTGATAGTTGAAAAATGTTTTGTATTTCTTAAATAGTATCATTTACTGAAGATGCATTATGTTTATTGAAACATTTTTTTGAAAATTAAAAAAGATTAAGTGAAATTACTCAAATTTCTCTAAAATTTAAAAAAATGGACTTGTCACCTAGGTAACATCTGGCTGTTTGCACATTTGCACACACATATGTATGTGTAATGAGGAAGGGTGGGCAAAGGCCAGACTAGAAAATGTATTCTTTTTCTGTTTAAAAACAACAATTTATATCTCACCCTTCCACTCTAGCTCTAGTAAGAAATAGAAAGATGAAGAAAGGTTACGGTTATTCTGCAGAGTACAGCATCTTACTGATATTTTATATTAACTCCATAAGAATTAGTTCCAACATTTCTGTCAGTATTTCTACAGAGGGAGAAAAAATGACTTACTTCTCAGTTTTATGATACCTAGGGTTTACAAGTTCTCTGAAACATTTATTAATTAATGAATACTATGCATTTAAAGAAGATATTATTGTATTCTTGCAAGTTCACCTGCTCTTTCAATATTTAAAAATAAACATAAGGCTGACTAGAAGGGTATGAACATAGATTACCAGTAAGAGTCTTTTTGTCCCTAGCTATTAGGAATACTTATTGTAAAGCCTTAGTGAAATATAACCTAAGCTGCATTTTAATTAGACTTGCATGTTTTCTTTCTGAGAATGGCATCTGGAGAACAATCTGGCTGCATTTCCCACAATAAAGCACCTGTTACGGTTTGATATTTCAAAATTTACCTCATAATCATTAGAAACAATAGGGAAGTTATTGGCATGCAAACTTGCCAGTGGTTGGGTAAAGGAGTTATTTTTAGGGAACTATCCATAGCAAGTACAAAGGTGAGAATGTATTCCTTTGACATGTATGAAGCTTTTCTGGCCCATTTTGACAGACCCTCCTATGATAACTTGATATTACTGGTTGTTAGAAACTGACAAGTAGGGTGTACCAGATCAGAAATCCAACACCAGTGGGCTGCATGTTCTCTGAAAATCTTTAAGGCACCCCCAATGCATTAGGATAGAGACCAAACACCTTACTCAAATGATCTGGACTATAACCAGCTTCCCCACTCATCACTCAGTTTCTTAAGCCTCTTTTTAAAATGACTGTATATGCTGTGTTCTCTTTTTCATTCAGCTCCTGTGTCCAACTATGCTAGAACTAAGCTATAACCTCAGGTGCCAATTTAAACACCACTTCCGCCAGTCTGACACTCAAAGTACATGTCAGTTTTTTCTTTAAATTATTCTTGGCATTCATCACTTCCATTACCTCTTGTTCTGCTATTGGAACTGCCTATTTCCTTGTCTGCATCCTCCCCTAGAAAAGAATCCCCATGAAGATGATGTCCTATCTCAAACACCACTGTGTCTCAGATGTTTGCCAGTTACTCAAATAAGTATTTTTTTGAAATGAAAAATTTCAGATTACATAAGATAGTACTAGAGAATTAGAAAAATTAGACAGGTACATTAATAAGGAAGAGAGGTAGAGAGGTCTACTCCAACACACAGTGTGTATGAGGTAGATGTATTGGTTGTGCCAGGTATAAACTGCAAATAGTTGTGCCAAGTAAAGTCTGAATTTAGGAATTGACTCTGGATTTCTAGTAGCTAGTATGAGATTAACATTTAAACCCTTGATTCAAATCTTTGAGAGGACTGTCCAGTGCAGAGGACAAATTCAGTCCTTAAGAGTATTTGGAGCTAGTTATGGTAGAATATTCCTAGAATTCTAGCACTTTGGGAGACTGAGCAGTGAGGGTCACATGTTAGAAGTCAGTCTGCGCAACTTAGTGACTTAGCAAGTTCTTGTCTCAAAACAAAAAGGCTCTGAGTTTAAACACCAGTACAAAAAACAAACAAAAAACAAAAACATAAACTTGTTTGGATAAAAATACCAAGTTAGAGACTGATTCCAGGACCTGATGTCTACTGCAAAGGTTTGAGCAACAAGTATACCTGAAAACACTGCAGTTAGATGTGCAGCTCTTGAACAAAGCAGATGGTATAAAACCTAGAAATTACTGGATTTCTTCCACATTAAAAAAAAAATTTAGCTTTAGAGCCCAGGAAAAAGCTTGGTCTGCAGATGAAGACTAAAGGACTCTGATTATGGTAATTGGAAGGATTTCAGGACAAACCCAAGAAACTGTAAAACAATTCAATCATTAAGAAGACCAGACTGATTTGACTATCTTTTGTGCTTCTAGAAGATAATTTGCATATACTATCCATATATGCAATGTGTTGGAAGCCAGGCAGGCAAAGCAAAAAAAGGTTCCCAAACCTGAAGTGAGCATGTATTTATTGTTTTCTCAGAGGATTCCCTACTTACGCTAAGACAAAGGTATTTGCAAACCTGTGTTTTGGTGCTTCTGCTCAATAACATTAAAATATTTTCCATGTATCATTCAGTCTTACTAACCCTCTATTAGAGGAGGCACTTGTGACCTAAGAATCTTGATAGAGCTTGTTCATGATTAATTAATGTATCAGATAACATTCTGGCATCTATTATTTCTACCAACCTTCAAGTTACAACCTCCATGATAAAGTTTCCTGCATAAACAAAAAATGAATTTTCATGCAACCGGCCTAACTAGAAAAAGTGTCAGCCTTAAGTCAAAATAGGTTATAAAACCAAAAATGTAATGAAAACTGTAACAATTAGGAAGTTTATCACAACAACCTCATAGAGACTTTTGTTCAGAAATCAATACATCTTCACATTGGATGTACATCCTAGGATCCAAGTCAAAATTTGCTAGTTTTTCCTTAATATTCACGTTTTTCATTGAACAGAGAAAATAGGGAGGAATCCCAATAATAGTGAATACCAGTGTATTCTGGAAGTATGGGAAAGTAAAAGAGTTACCTCATTCCAAAATTCTAGAAGGAATTTCTGCTGGATATTTGACCATTGAATGTAAGCCACAGCTGTTGTGTATTGAATGTTGATGATCTGTCACTTTACCAGCAGCTGTGAGAAGAGGCAGATGTTTGTTCCAAAGGAGGAAAATGCTATATAGAGAAAGAGGTCAATGTTGGTTTTTTTTGTCTTTGCTTTTCTTGCTGATAGATATTCAAATATCTCCCTATTTTGATGAATCATGAGAATTCTGAGAGTAAAGTCTGCATTTTACTCACCAACTTATCTCATGTTGCCCCAGAGAACAGGTATCCAGGAAATACCATTGAACAACTGAAGGACTGAATGGCAAATCAGTACGTAAATGACAACTCCCCCTAAAAGAGTGGGAAAGTCATTTTTCTCCTTCTTGAAGGATGAAGACATGATAAAATGGGCTGATTTATCTTAGCCTGAGAGCAAAGTCATCCAAAAACAGGTCCCCAAGGAGGTGCTTGGGTCAGAGCAGATTAGAAAGCAGCTAACAGGGTAGGGTGGAAGAACATCTCCATGAAACCTTCCCTGAAGTCTTGGTCTTCCCTTTACACTGCCTTGGAATGCTCCTCTAAGCTTTCCTCATTTGGAGAATTAGATGCTTCAGGGCATTAGAGAAAATAGAGAAAGGACAGAGAACTATACTTTGTAAGATGGAGCGTGGACCCAGAACACTGTTTTATGTAAGAAGTTTCATTGAAAAGTAAGGTGAATGTACAAATTTTAAAACATTTAACATTAAAAGTCACATGGCCATTAACTTCCCTCAAAATAATTCCCCTCATTCCAAACACATTTATCCCACAGTTCTTGCCACTTTCTGAAGCTGTTCTGGAACTCCTCTTTTGTGAATGCCTTTAGTTGTGCTATTGCACTTGCCTCAATGTCCTGAACTTATTCAAATCATTTGGGGAAGAGCTGGAAGCTGCATGATGCCAGATACAATGAATTATGCAGATGAGAACACAACGTAACACTTTCATTTTACAGAAATTGTTGTAAAAGTTTTAAGTCAATCTGGGACATCAAGGCCACCATGAAAAGACCCTAACAAAAGAGAACTTTCAGAGCTGCTTCAGAAAGTGACGTGAACAATGAGGTAAGTGTCTTCAAAGCAAAGATAGATATTTTGAGGAGGATTAATGGCACTGTGCCTTTTATTGTAACAAATATTTATAATTTGTAGTTTAAACACTCACTGTATTTTTAATTGTACCTTATATATCAGCTCTACCATGGATTAGATGCATCCTCTCCATACATTAGGTCTGACCAATGCAATAATAAGAGATGAGGTCTTTGAGGTGAGGTAGGGCACAAGCACTCATTCTTTGTAAATGGATTAATGGCCTCTAAAAGATTTGAACCTAAAAAATTCACCCTTTTTTGTCCTTCTACTTTCTAAGAGCAAGGACACAGCTTTCTTTCCCTCTGGAGGACACAGCATTTCAGGCATCTTCTCGGAAGTGCAGACTGGTCCCTCACCGGTCACTAAGCCTGCCAGCACTTTGATTTTGGACTTGCAGACCCCAGAATTGTGAGAAATAAATTTCTGTGGTTTACAAATTACCCAGTCTATGATATTATGTTAATATCATAGGTTAACAATCTCACTAATCCTCAAGCAACCACAGAAATAAAAAATGAGTGTTATCACTACTGAGCAAACAGAGGAATCTGAGTGTAGAGAAGGTAACGTCCAGGGTTTATACAGCTAATCAATAGGACTTCTATTTCTAGACTCCCAATTTTAACTAGATAAACTTGTCTCTTTCCAGTCTTGCACTATCTCAACAGAATCTTTACATCATCACTTAGTTGTCAGAGGAGAACAAAATATTTTCTGAATAGATGGTACTTTAGAAAACAAGTTCTAAGGGCCGGGGATTTACCTCAGCGGCTCAAGAGCTTGCTTGGTAAGTGCAACGTGGAGAGTTCTATCCCCGGTACCGCCCCCGCCAAAAAAAATAGAAAACAAGTTGTAATTGTCCCATTGAATCCTCTGGTAATTCTGATGGCATGTAAAGTCAAGCCCATGGGGCAGACATAGGAGAGACGAAAATCAGTCAGTGACCTCAAAGCATTTCAAGGGAGCCACAGCTGAATTAACAGGCCTGCAGGAATGTGGAAGAGCCAAGTACAAGGGAGGCCTTTGCTCTTTCGCCTTTCTCCTCTCCAGTAGCACAAACTTCCTTGCAGGCAGTCATTTCTAGCTTCAGTGTCCTCCCACTTGTCACAAGGTCTCTATTCCTCTCAGGATAACGAGCAATTTGCTCTAAACCATGAATAGAAATTGGAATTTAATTCATTTTAGTGGCATTTCAAGAAGGGAGATGTTTAAACAAGCAATTTGGTGTCCTCTACATAACTATTGAAGGTTAATCACTACCCAATATGCATACTTGAGCTCCAAACTATGTTCTTGAGAAAATGGAATAATTAAGCCACAAGTGACAATTACTTGTGTTTTAGTAGGCTTCTTCTATAGCAATGATATTAAGTAATATCTTCTCTAAGTTGGCATTCAGCTCTCAAATTTCTGTTTTCAAATGTGTGCTATCTTAATTTATGTTCATTCCGTTCAGTATTGAGAAGAGAAAGAGGTCATTATTAAACTCAAGTCTGAAGTTGATATTTTGCATTATAGGTTATTCTCTCCAGAAACTTCTTTCTTCAAAAATTTGTCTGTACTTGAAAATACTCTCAACATATAAATATTGCCTTATTGAAAATATTTTTGAATTTAGAAATACAGGTTTGGAACATTCATATAAACACTTCAAAATCAGTTCTGTTCTTTAAAAAATATTTACTGATATGGTAAAATGCTCATAATGAGAGTGAAAATTGTCTCCAATCTAATGTAAAGTAGAAGCATCACTTTAGAAATATAGTTCTATGTTTGCACAGATACACACATAAGAAAACTGTTAGGAAAAAATACTACATATATGCAGATAGTGGACTTTTAATTGATTTAAAATTACATATCTATTCCTTCCATTCAATGTAACAGATACAACACTTTCATACTTCTTTATTTTTAGTAATATTTTGTAGAACATTAAGAGACTGTCATTTAAAACTCAAACATCATCTGGGTGCCCGTAGTCCCAGAACTCTGGAAGACTGACACAGAAAGATTAAGTTTGAGGCCATCCTGGGCAAATCAGTGACTTAGTGAGATTCTGTCTCAAAATAAAAGTAATAGTCAAATAAATAAATAAACTAAAGGGTTGGGAATGCAGCTCGGTGCAAAGGCTCTGAGTCTAACCTTAAAAGCTGCAAAAATCATTAACTAAATAAACAAATCAGCATTAGAGTAGAGCTGAAATACTCCTTAAACACTGTCCTTACTGTTTTGACTGACTAGTGATATGCACGGTTACTAATTTTGTTGGGCAGATGAGTTTTCCCAGTATAGCACTATAGGCATTTTGAGGTTAGTTTTTTTTCTTCTGGTTGTTTATTTGTGTTAGCTACAGGCAAGGTGACTATTTTGTGCATTGTGGAATGTCTTATAGTAGTATCCCTGGTCTCTATCCACTGAATGACAATGGCAAATACCTGTCAGTTGTTACAAATAAAATATCTCCAGACATTGCTTAGATGTCTTTGGGGGAGGAAAACAGTCATGAATTCCTCTCTCTTGTTTGAGAACAGCTAGTGTCTAGTTTCTCAGGTCTTTTTTTTCCTGCTTGGTGCACAAGTACACTATGCTCACATAGAAACATAACAGTAAAAATAAGGGGTATTATTTTGTAGGTATCTACAACTTTCCTGTATTTAATGTTATGCTTCAGTGTGCCTTATAAGTTAATGTATACAGATCTCATATACTATATTATATTAATATTTAGAAACAAAAGCAATGTAATAAAAACTTACAAAGAAGAAATGGTGTCTCCCTAGTATAAGAAACTCAAAGGGTCAATAAGATACAAAATCTTCAATAAATACTGTGAAAGGGTAAGAAACTCAAAGGGAAAATATTAACTCAGGGAAAAGGAGAAAAGAAGGGAAAAAAAAAGATATAAATTTGTACATATACACTTAAGATAGCTAAGACGATTGTGATACTAATTCTATTAGTTCTTGGAACAAAACAGTTAACATTGATAGGATCAGATCAACTTTGCATGTCTATATCTGGCATTCTGAGTAACTCTTTGGAAGGTAGCTATGCAAAATAACAACCTTTGTTATGTTCCTACCACCTTGTTTTGAAAGTATATATTGTTGTTTTGGGATTTCTGTTATTATTTATTTGTCTCTCTTGTTTCTTGTTTTCTTTTTTGTTTTTCCCTCTAATACAGACAGGATAGATGTACATGCATAGGCTTATTCATGCCTAGAACTTCTCCTAAAGGGTTCACAAGAATTGGTTTCATTATGTGAGATGGTATGAACACCTACTTTGAAGAAAACGAGACATTATGGTAGCCATTGCTGATTTCATATCATCTTGTTTTGAAGCCCAATAATGCTTTTATTCTTGTTTTGATTGATTTTAGTCTGTTTTCTATTATTTGATTTCAATATATGTAAATGTGTGGACAGCTTTTTTTGAAAAACACAAGAGACATTATGGTAGCCATTGTTGATTTCCTGTTGTCATGTTTTGAAGTTCTGTGTTACTTGCATTGTTCCGTTCTGATCTGCTTTGTTCTGTTTTATTTTGTTTTGTTCTCTTTAAAATAAAAAAAAAGAAACAAGGAAAAACAAAGAAGAAATGGCAAAATGTGGAGAGATAGAAAAGCTGTGAGCCTCAGATTTCAGGGGCATGAGGATTATCTATTTTGTTGAACATAGGTATGATTTGGTCTCATTACTATAGATACGCTGTTTTATGTATAAGCAAAATGTATTTAAATATTATACTTTTCAGATACTGTATTTAGATTTCTCAAATTTTAGATATGACAAAGAATTCTGTAACACACATTTCTATTCATGAGTCCTGGAAAATATATATATAACTTTCTCTAGAATATGTCCCTACAAATGGAATAATCATGTTGAAGAATCTGTATATTGTTTAGTGTCACAAGAACACTAAAGAAAGTTCACATCTTTGCTATCACATTAAAATGTCCACGTGGCTCTTCTAGCACCATGCAATGGGATATAAACACCTATAAGTAACACAGGTATAAAGATCTCTGAACTGAACAAGTACTAGATAGCATTACCTGAATGAAATTCTCCCCATCCCCGGGTGAGGTGAAGTCAGTGCTTGACAAACTTCTCCATCTTCCCCAATGACAGTCAGAAGCGTGGGTGAGGAGGCAAGGATGAAACTACCAACAGCAGAATCTGGAAGGTGCTAGGGTGCATGCCAGAGAACATTTCAAATATAAAGTCACTATACCCAAAAGTTTAACTAAAAGCAATATTGCAAACACCAAATAAAATTATCAAATCAATTTGATGAAAATGAGCAGAAGACAACAGTTATAAGCCATGAAAAAAAGAGAGAACTGAGCCAAAGTGGCACTCATCCAACTTCTTGCCTGCGCACATCTGTTCTTTCAACAGTGTTCCCCATTTTAGCAAATGATACCAGAGCAGAAAGAGATTATCTTAATGGAATTCTCCCCCTCCTTCACTGCCCACACCCAGTAAAATTTTCTCAATTATGGAGGTACCTGTAATGCATTCCACAATTCTGGAAAAGATGCCCCTGGTCATGTTCATCACCTGATGAAGAGTTCACAAGCAAAAACAAAATTCTGCCGAGCTCTTCCGTTTGTGGACCAAATTGTTCTCAAACAAAAGTGTTCATAAACCTAGGTACTGTACCACTTTCTACTTCTTTCTGTCCCCATCTCCAATACATACATAATTTTTGAATCCACTACACACATGTTGATGGCCTGGGCACTGCAAGAGTCTTTGCATTGGTCTCTCTGAATCTACTGTATTTCAAACTCCAAAGTAAAGATCTGGTCTGTTTCTATTTCTTCATCCACCTGGCACAGTGCCTGACACTGTATTTAGTTAATAAAGAAATGAATTCTCTCCTGACTATTCTTTAATATGATGTTCTTAAACACCAATCTGACTATATTGCTGTGAACCTTGCAGTGGACAAATTATCCATTTTGAGTCTATCTGTCTCTCTCCATTTCTCTTCAGGATCAAATGTATTTGTTCATAAGAATGGTCATCAGTAATGCTTTCTTATATATATGAGAAACGATTTTCCTTCTCACTTTTACCAATTCAGGTTCTAAATACTATCCACAATGCACATAGAAAACAATCAGGTATTAAATTTGCTTTTAAAAATATTGTTGTAGCCCAACAGTGATACATGTAGAGTGTGTCATTTGTAGGTCTGATTTTCTTCACAGCGCACTGAAGTCAAGTAGCTAGTTCCTGGAATGGCACAGAATAGCATCATGACTGTGCCCACTGTAGGATGGTCTTTTGGAAAGCTTATTTAATGAGTGAGATAAAATGTCCACTGACAACATCTGTAATTCAGCATAGTAAGAAATTTGAAGAGTTTTTATCCTGTTATCCAGGCCTCCTTTCCTTCCCTCTGTATCTCTATTTCCCTATTTCTCTATCTCTTTGTCTCTGTCTCTTTTCTCTTTCATTCTATCTCATTCTTGCTCTCACTCTTTTGCTGTCTTATCCTCTTTTCTTCTACCACCACCTTCTACTTTTATGAGTAGCAAAAACAAATCATGAAATGTTCACTTGGTCAGCAAAAGAGAATGAAATCCAGTAGCATCTTTGTCTCTCCCCCTTCCCCTACCTATTCAGTCCCTTTTCCTCCTCTGTCTTTCCTTTTTTTTTTTCAAAATTACTTTTGACTTGTTTTAAATATTATAAAATGAAATGGTGTGTCTTGAAACTGTGATAATCTTTTCAAAAAAATAGACTCTTTTCACCTTCTACACAGTTTGGAAGAAGAGAGGCTATCTATTTTCTTCTTTGGGTCTGTGGTGAGCAGTCAGAGAAACCATCATGTTGTCTTTCCTCCACACCTTCTTCCCTGGCCTCTGTTCCTTTCAGTCTCTCTGCCCTGACTTTCTATTCCCTTTCTCCCTGCTCTGCTTTCTTCACCTATATTTCCCTATGGGAATTTGCAGTTGTTCCTACCTACAGGGCTTTTTGATAACAATGAAAATTTCTAAGGGCTCTCTTGAATTAGTCAGTATGAAAACAATATACGTTGATCAGAAATATCTTAGGAAATAGTTCAAATTGCAGTGCTGAAATACTATTCAGGCATAATGATAGGGGGTATTTAGGAAATCAGGAATTCTTTTCAAAATATCATTAAAAGGAATAAAAGGCCCTTAAATTGTTTCCCCCATGTAACTTAATCTGCTAGCTCAATAAATAGTACACATTTATAAAACTGGATTTGATAGAGTTGGCACCATTTTAGAACTGTTTCCTTGTGGAGCTATTATATTGTAACATATCCCTCTTTTGAAAAAAACTCAAAGGTTGCCTGTGCATGTTCAGGTATCTATAACACGGGAACCAAAGCAGACATGTGTTCGTCTTAAGCCTATGCGCAGAAAGAATTTCAGTGTCTGAATTCTGAACTGCAATTTTTCCACACCACTGCTTTCCCTTGAGCCTCTCAGATACAGTTGCTTGACAACCTCAACAAAACAACAAGGATTAGATAGTATAAAGAAAGCAGGATAATAGGATAGCAATTTATTATTGTGCACAGTCCACTTCTTTCCAGGATGATTGTTAACTACTATTCAGAAGTTTATCCTAACAGCAGAAGCTATGTCATCCAAATACATGAAGTTTTCAGAATGATTCATTTCCCCCGCAAAGAAATAATGCTTAAAAAACAACCAGTTGTACCAGGGTCAGCTGTTCCTATATTTTAATGGATGTACAAAAATTAACAATTAGCAAATTAAAAATGTAAGGTTGTCATTCGTGTTGCCTCAATAGTAAAGTGAAACTATTCATAGCTTTTATTTATTTATTTGTCTTCTTTTGAGACAAGGTCTCGCTATGCAGTTCAATTTGACCTTGGACTTACTTTGTAGCCCAGGCTGGTCTCAAACTTGCAATGATCCTCCTGCCTCAGCCTCCCAAGTGTTGGGATTATAGGAGTGCACCACCATGCCCGGCTCATAGCTTTCATTTATTGAACCATCACTCCCTGCCAAGTACTACTTATTATCTTATGTTGTCCTCTTGTTCTTGCTGCCTAGCTTTCCTAAGATAAAAAGAAAACAAAACAAATCTCAGACCTTCTTTGTTTTATGTTTGACTTTCTTCCTCAACAGAGCATAATAATGGCAATCTTAAAAGAAAGTCTAGTTAGACACGGGATTAAATAAAAGCCCAATAATAGCAGACAAATTACTCACAGGCTTTCCTAACAATACTTCCATGTTCGACCATTGATGAAGTGAATCTGATTCAAGTGGACCACAACCATTTGTTGTCTTCATGCTGTGCTCTGAGTGGACTACCTAGCCACGCCCATCATCTGCCCTGATGCTGGTGGATCCTTCCTGTATGCAGGGTGTTGACTGGGTGTCATAAATGTGCTGAGGAGGAGTAGAGAGATGAGGGGTAACATAGGCTAAGGAAAGGGGACCAAGATGGAAAACTAAGGTTGTCTGAGGGATATTTACTTCACTTGAATGAAATTGTCCATCTCTTTTCTTTCACATCCCCCTGCCTTTTTTCCCTTCTTCCCTCCCAACTGGCTTTTCTTTTTCCTTCCCTCCTTTCCTGCTCTCCCTCTTCTCTTTATATTATTTGACCTCTATTTTTAAATATGCTCAAGATGCTATTGGGAAATGAAGTTTAGAAGGTTAATAACTTGGTTGAGGTCACATAATATGTATGGGATGGAGGGTTTCT
>RJWT010004955.1:0-17806 GCA_004365215.1 Cuniculus paca
AGGGTCTCACTATGCTGTTCAGGCTGGACTTGAGCTCACTTTGCAGCCCAGGTTGGTCTCGAACTCACAATGATCCTCCTGTCTCAGCCTCGCGAGTGCTGGGATTACAGACAAGAGACACCACATCTGGCTCTGATGATTATTCTTCAAGAATAGGTTTAAATACCTAAACTTTGGGATCAGATAGAGGAGGATTCAAATTTTTACCAGTAAAATGAAACCAAGGCCAGAAGTTATACTTTTGGTGGTGAAACCTAACTTGCACTTTTAGGTATTAACTAGTAACAAATTTCTTTTGTTTCTCATGCTACACCTTCTATAGCTGCAGTTTAACTTCTGTCTTGTAAGGCTAGTGTAGACAAATTACTTCGTGTCTCTGAGAGGTATATGATTTTAGCCTTGCTGAATTTCCATCTTTGAATGCACTTGAGATCTGTTACCTGATGATGTCATTCACAAGAAGTGAGACAGAGCTTAAATAATTGTTTTTATTGAGATGGTAATTCTGTGCATATTTTACACAGTATATGGTATCAGGTTCTAGCTCCAGACACAAGGTCTATCCTAAGACCCCAGGTTAGAACTTGTATAGTTTTTTTTCCACTTGTTTTGCTTCTGTGTTTAATCAATCTACTTAACAATTTTTGTGCCTTCATTTGTTCTTTGATAAAACAGACACAATAACATCTTGGCATCTAACAGATGCATCCTAAACTTGATGTTCCTTCTTTTGCACAGAAGCAAAATATCTTTATGGCTTTTCCAATAAGCACAGTCATTTTGCAAAAAGGATGTTTGTGGGTTAGTCCATTAAATATTTAGAATAATGATTTACAATCTTCAGTGTGTATCAGAACCACATGGGGGAAATTACAAACACTGAAGTCTGACCCCCAGCCTGGGGCATTCTGATTTAATTGGGTTGGACTGTGGGCTGACCATTGAAAGTTTTAAAAGCTCCCCAGGTGACTCTAATATTTGGTCAAGTTTAAGAACTGGTGACTAGTAGTGATCCTTGAATGTGATCATGCTGTGGAATGCCTCAGAGGGCTTGTTAAAACCAGATTGCAGAAACCCAGCTCTGGAGTATTCCAAATTCAGTACTTAGCAGACATGGGGTGGAGCGTAGGAGGTGGCATTTCCAGAAAGTTCACTGGTGATGGTGCTGGTGGTCCAGGGTCCTCATACTGAGAGCCACTGGCAGGGTGTAAGGGATGATACCATCACTCTCTGTGCACCTAAGGTCCCCTGGTGAAGGGCTTTCAAAAGCGCAAGTTGGACCAGGCCTGTGGGAGGCAGGAGAACTACAAAATGTCCTTAGTCCTTTCCCTGTCCCAAGGACTGAGAGTCTTTCCTCATATACTGTTACTACAGGCAGATCCTCTAGACAGTAGTCTCAGCTATTTCATTTTATTTATTTTTTTATTTTAGAAGTCAGCAGGCAGCTGAAGCACTCAAACTGGGCCCAACTTAGAGAGCTTGTGCACCAGCCCGCCTATGAACCAGAGACATCAGTCTCTCTCTTCCATTACCTCCATTAGTGCAGTTATTTGTGGCAATTCCTCTTCCTGGCTGCTCGGGATACAAAGTGCTGACTGTGAAGCTGCACGTGATGTCTGAAACTTTCAGAACAGAAAGCAGGGATCTGACTCTCTCTGAACCAGGTAACAAGAGCAGCATGAAGCAGGGTGGAAGATGTGACGTATAAACAGCTTAGGGATGTGGGTAGAAGAGAGGCAGCCAGAGTCACTCTGGGCCCAAATATACCAAATGAAGCTAACTGGCCTTAAGGTACTGAGCAATTTGGGGACAAAGCAAGGATGTTTTTCCTCTATTATTACCCAGATAAATGCAGTTATGTGGAGGTGGTATGTTTGGCACTAGGGAAGAGATACAAGATTTTTACATACTGTCTGAATGACTGGCTTGTACATTCTATGGCATGGCAAGGAGGTAATTTAAGCATCTTGAGTTTACAAAGGGAAAACATTCATTCCTATAGACCTGCTTTGGCTGATGAAAGTATCTCAGAATTAACAATGAAAGCAAAAGCAATAGCTAACATATAGCGCTCTGTGCTATACACTGTACTAAATGCTGCCACAAACTATACTAAGCTTAAGTGACTTGTTCAAGGTCTCACATCTAACAAGGACATTAACCTAGGTGCTTCGGTCTCAGAATCCTTGTTTTCAGTCCTGGAGGACTGCTTGTGCAGAAGTCTGGCACTGGTCCAGGATATGAATTTATGTTCTTTCCAAATCCAGGGTCATATGATAGTTCAATTTAATTGTGCCAACTTGATAGGCTTTGAGCCATCCAGGGAATTAGTAAAGCACACTCTGCGTGCATGTTGGGTGGGCCACGGAAGCATGACATTGGGTCCTGTATCTGGTCTTCTCCTTTCTGACGCTGTTCCTGTGCTCTGCTTCCAGGACACCATGAACTAAGCAAATTTGCTCCCCCATGTCCTTCTACAGTGAGGTTCCATGCATGATGTCTCCATGTACTCCAACTATGGACTGAGACCTTTAAAGTCATAAGCCAAATTAAACTTCTCCTCCTTTGTGGGTGTTGGGTTTTGGGTTCTAGAGATAGGAAAGATGATTAATTCAGTCAGGTTCTGTAGGCTGAAAGCTGGGCCATGGTTCCTTGTTGGCCCAAGCATTGTTAGGTCATGTGTGATGCCTGAAGATCTTTCCCTTTTAAGGTTGCCCTCTTCCTGAAGCTCCCTCATGCAAAGTGGTGCCTGGCTACCTTAGGCAAGAGAGCCACTCTCCTATGAGTAGGTAGAGCTGACCTCACAATAATCCCCTTCAGGGTCCAGATCAACACCTGGATGCCTTTGTGGTGGCTGACCTTTCCCACCCCATGCCTACCTAGATGTGCCTCCCAAACCCGTCCTAAAGCAGTACCCTTTGCAGTCTCATAGGCATCACACACTCCTCCTTTTTTCTTCTCATCACTCTTTCCTTCCTCTTTTCTTTCACTGTGACCCTTTTCCACTTAGGAAATTCAAGAGGAAAAATGGATCAGGAATTGGTCCAGCTAAGGTTTGCCTCAGCTCTGACATTTGTTAACCATGTGACAGGTGACAAAACCCATAGCACTGTTACTGTTTATAAGCAGTGACAGTGGTATCAGGTAGACCAGGCTGACATCCTGGCACTGCTACTTCTGGATCTGAGAGAAGCGACAGAATCTCTTTGGATCTCTAGTCCAGATCTGTAAAATGGGGACAATAATTCTGATGTTATCCAGTTACTGGGAGGACCAAATGATGGCAAGCCAGTAAGGAACTTAGCACAAAGTCTGGCACAGAGAACAAGAATTCAATTAATGGTAATTACAACAGCTGTTATTATGATGACTCACCTCCCTGGCCTCAGTTTCCCTGGAAGTTAGATTGCCTGATTTCTGAGGTCCCTTCTAGCTCTGACTCATTGGTATCCTTCTCATTTCAGAGGTTTTTATTAGATTTTCACAACTGACTCATCTTTCAGTATTTCTCTCCCTTATCATCACCATCCATGAAAAATATACACTCCTTCCTTTTGTACTCAGACCATTGCCCCCTCATCTTGGCCCTTGGGGGCTGAATAATCCCAGTCAACCACCCCGCTGTGTGCAAGCATCACTTTGAGTCAGGTTCCGTTGGATTTATAAGGCACCAGAGGAGTAGGTAGTCGATATGAATAACCATTACTTTGGGGAGGGCTTTTTCTTCTCTCTGACTGATGACAGCTAAATTACTGCTAAATATAGGCCCTGAATTTGCATGAATCTGCAGCTTGCCACAGCCAGGCTGGGGGTTTTATTGACAGCTGAGGCGCTGGAGGCAGGCAGGCACCTGCTCCGTACACCTCTTCCTGAGGAAGCCTGGAGTCAGGCAGAGCACACCCCTTCCTCACCTCCTCTCCATGTGCTCTGCATTCCAGGCTGCCAGCTCTGATGGTTCTAAGAAGAAAGCTTAGACTGTGGGTTTGAATCCTAGATGTGCCATCTAGTTGTGTGATCCTGAACAAATTACATAACCACTCCCTCCTTTTCCTCCTCCTCCTCCCTCTGCCTCAGTTTCCTTATTGGTATAATGGGACTAATAATGGTATAAAATAGCTAATATAAGGAGAAGCTCTGATCCAGGCTGCTCCAAATTTCTATCTTATTGCATTAGCACATTTTTTTTTTTGTCCCTAGATTATTGCTTCAAAATCCCAAAATGGTAGCTCTGGGCATCAAATCATATCACAATCAAATTTAAGGCAGGAAAAAAGAGATGGTTTTCCTTGTCAGCTACTTCCCTTTTTATCAAAATGTATAATCTTTCATTGATGTTACCAGGAGACTCCCACTTTGCAGCTCACAGCAATAATAATAGCAACAATAATAACATTTATGGAGCACTTGCCACGTGACAGGCGACTTTCCACGTACTTTACACGGGATAATTTAATACTCATAGCCATCCCCAAATAGAAATTATTTCTAAACTGCAGAGAAGTTAAAAACTTGCCCAAAGATACTCAAAACGTAACTGTGTACGCTGAGATTCGAACCCACATAGCTCAGCTACGGACCTCAGGTTCTGTAACCGGAATTCGAATGATGATTACATTTACTTGTTCAAATTTGGATTATGACTGGTGAAAGACAGGACCCTTAGGCTAGCAAAAGCACCTACCTTTAAAAGCACATGGGGTTTTGTAAACTAAGGAAAAAGGGCAAATGTCGTGGGAGAAACCAGAGTAGTCTATGCCACTACCTCACTGGGTTGTTGGAGTGTTAGAAGACAGAGCTCCTGTCCCAGTCTCCTCAGGCTGCATTATAAAACACCAGAGACTGGGTGACTGAAACAACAGAAATTAATTTTTCTCAGTTCTGGAGGCTGGAAGCCCAAGACTGAGAGGCTAGCAAAGAAGGTTTCATTTCCTGGTCTCTTCTTTTAGCCTGTAAGTGTACACCATCTCACCATATGCTCACGCGATCCCTTTTGTGGAAAGAGAAAGAGAACAGGACAGTGTTTTCTAGTGCCTCTTATAAAAACACCATTTCCAATCCCAGGACCCCACCTCTATGACCTTATCTAACCTTAATTACTCCCCAAATTCCCCATCTCCAAATACCATCAAATGAATCAACATATGAATGGTAGGGCCCTCAATTCAGTCAGAGCAGCCCTGAATACTTTTCTAGAAGTAGATGTCTAATAAATGAGTGTCCCTTCTCCCCCTCTTGCACCTACTCCTTCTCCTGCAATTATTGATTCAGTTAATTATTTTAGATGCATGCTATGAGGCTAACCTCAAGACATCAGTCTAGATGAGGAGAAAAGATAAGAAACAGTTAAGTCACGAATCACAGTGGCATTTATTTAAGGGCCAAATGCCTGAGCTTGTTCAGGAATGTGCCAGATGGAGCAGTGGGTCCTGCTTTTCCTGTCGATCATGGTGGCCAATCTGCTGAACATCCATATCTAGCCTGGGCTACGATGCATCAGAGCAGATCCAAGTTAACTTGGCGACAGGTTTTTGGACATCCTGAGTTAGACCACTGAGGATAGAAAAATCTCAGCTGGCAGAATCAGTTTTGGAGAGAGATGATTTTATGCAGCTAGGGAAAGCTGGACTAAATGTGGATAAAGCTCAAGCTTAAAGATTGTGACATCATCAGAAGACACTGAAGGAGAGATCTGGGTGAGGGGAAACCATGTGCCTGGCATCAGGTCCAGCCCCAGAGGCTTGCAGAGCTGTTGGTGAGCAGATACCTGAGTTAGGACTGGGCACAGGGACAATGCCACTGCAAAGTCTAAGGAAATATCACCAAAGAAGGAACATTGGCATCAAGAAACATGGCTTGGGGGTACTAGTTGCCATGTGGTGGAAGCCAGAGTAAGAGTGGAAAATGTGTCCCAGCTGCCTGGAACTAATGCTGCCATCTCAAAAAAACAGCCAGTGAGGGACAACCAGAACTCAGTCCAGGTCCTTTCCAAGGAGTGTTGTGGTGGTAGTTATGGAAATACATTAAAGGCCACAAAAGGATACTTCTGTGAGCTAAAGGAGCTTCCAATACAGGACAACTGGCAAGAGGGCCAAGGTGCTCAATGGTACAGCTGCCAGATTGACCTGAGTCCAAATCCCAGCTCTCCTATTACTAACTTGTGATCTTGGACAACGACTGAAACCTTCCAAATCTCTTTTCTTTTCCACCTGGCTAATGAAGACAGTGGTCGCTGAGGATTATGGGAGATGAGTATGCAAAGTGGTGCCAGTGTCTACTACACAGTGGGAGGGGGACCATGGGCTCTGTCTTTAAAGTTAATGGACAGGTAGATGGAGGCAAGCTGCCTCTGTTGTCTGTGCTCTCCTGCTATCGAGAGCAGCTACTCAAGGCTTTCGTGATGAAAGCCCAGTGTTGGGAAGAATGTCACACTGGGAGCACTCTTTGAACCCCTCCTTGATGGAAGATGAATCGGTGGTCAGCCTCATTTCAGAGGCAGGCCCTCTAATCTCAACTTTTCATCTGCTTTTCTGCCATCCTCGGGGTCTCTTCAGTCAAGACACAGATCTTTTGTTTCCCAAGATGAATCCCTCAGAGAGCAATGCTTGAGGGTCTATCCGCCCCTCTCCCAACCTCAGATGATCCTGGGGCTTGGATTTTAATGACCTTTAGGAGAGTTCTGGGCAGTGCTCACCCATTCACACACCTGCAGTTGCCCCTTCAGTCATCGCCCATCTGTGGCCAGCCCTAATCTGCCACAGAGCCCAGTGGCAGCCAGTTTTGTCCTGGAAACATCAGTGGTATAGAAACTTTTTTGACTGTGCTGTGCAGAGTGAAATGCAGAGACATGTTGGTTGAAGATGGGGTAGCTGCCTGGCTCACCTCTGACTGGCTTCCTGGTTATGCTATGTTTTTGCACACACTCTCCCCTCCGTCTAATCCCCCAAGAGACCGAAGATGCCCTGCTTTCTGCCTGGGTCCTCATCTCCCCCCTGCCTTTCCGGGGTGGGCCCAGTTTGGTTTCCTCCCTAGGTCTTGCTCTCCCCCAGTCCCAACACTGCCTTTTGGAAGCAATTTTCTTTCTTCATCCTGCCAGAGGCACTGATTGCCCCTTGGACCATGAGCTGCTGATCCCAATACCCTCTAAGAGCTTGGATTCTGTCACCATGGCTGGCTTCCCATGACACCAGTTCTGTCTGTAGTTACTTTGAATCCTGCAAGCTTCCACTCTGTGTCCCTGGCTGTGTCTGCCACCTCCCCAGCATGGCCAGCCACCAGCCAGTTTCTGCTTGGCTATGAAGCCATGGAAACTAATAGAATGGATGCATGGACTTTAATTCCCCTATGGACTTCAAATTTAGACATAAAATATTGCATTAACATGCAGGTCCAAAGCTTTATACAAGTGGTTAATAATCCTCCAAAATGTTTTAACAGAGTTAGATGACAGTTCTTCTTAATAACCCTGATCATAAACACACTCTTTTGGTCAAGGGTGGGACTGTGTCTTGTCCATGTTTGTGTCAATTGTTCCTAACCCAGTGTCCAACACACAGTAAGTGCTCAATAAATATTCACTGGATAAATAAATGATCAATGAATATAAGGACTAAGATGTGATGCATCCTGAATCTAGTGCAGCAAGGAAGGAACTTGCTATCCAAAGCCCCTGGAAGATGAACATGCTTCTATGCACTGATACTTTCCATGATGGGGAGGTTCCTCTTATATAAAGCAGCTCATTGCACTGATTTTCTTAGACAAAACTGAGTTCTGTCCTTCTTCAACTCCTACCTCTGGCTCAGGCTGTGGCCTGAGAGGGTGCCCAGTATTCAGTTCACCTCTTGGACGCATCAAGGCGGCTCATCAGAAGTCCAGGCATCACCTGCTCAGCAGCTGCCAATGCCGATGATATTTGCTGTGCCCATCCAGGTCTCTCCTAAGACAAGTTGGCACAGGGGTGGGGGTGGATATTTCCCAAGCTCTATAAGGTGTCAGTTTCAGACACATCAACCTTTTATGAAGTATCTTCCTAGAACCATAGTTCTTCGGACAGAACAAAGAGCATCAGAACAAAAGAGTGCTTTAGAGTTCATAGGAACTGATCAACTTAATTTACAGATGAGCTGATTAATGCCCAGAGAGGAGAAATGCTCATCCTCAGGTCATGCATCTGGAACCAGAACCCAGCTCCCTTGGCCCTCAGCCAGTGCTCCTCTTCCTGGGCTCTGAAGCCTCCTTTCTGCAGCCTTTGGCATGACAGACAGGAGTGACTAAGAGTCCTGTACTTCCTGATGGGTTCCAAATATCAGCTACCCTTGGTGGCTGGACTTTCTTTTTCTTTTTTTCTTTTCTTTTCTTTTCTTTTATTTATTTTAAAGAAAATAGGGCAAAACAAAACAGAACAGAATGAAAAATGCAAAAGAAAACAGTATAGAGTCAAACATAATATAGCATTTCAAAAGAGAACACTGCAAGCTATACAGGTTTTCAAAACATAACAACTTGCATTTGCCAGGATTTGGAGCTCCTTCCTGCTTTGCTGAGTGTAGGAGGGCTGAGAGTTCAGGCTTTAATTTCTGTGTGTGTGCTCTGGGCCAGCAATATGTCAGATATGCCAATTTCTCATGCAGTGTAGGAAATTGTTTGCAGGATGGCCTCTGGAGCCAGATAGTCTGGGGTTCAAATCTTAGTTCTGCCACTTCCCAGCTGTGTGACTTTGGGCAAATGACTTGTCTGTGTCTCAGCTTCATATTCTACAAAATGAGATGATAGGAAAGTTTGAAGCTTAAATGAGGGCAGGTGTTAGCTATTATGACTGTTGATTCTCATTCTGATTTCTCTACTTGCTGGAGCCAGCTCACCTGAACCAAGGACCCCTCCAGCAAAGACTTTGGCCCAGTAACTTTCTGTGCCATAGGAAGAGCTGCCGGCATACTTGAAGGGGAGCTCAGCAGAATTCCCTGTTTCTGAGGAAACATGATCTCCACCAATGCATCCAGCAAACCAATCCAAGGAAACTGATTCCACAAGGCAGTGTTGTACAGTGGTCAGAGCAGTGGTGGCGAACCTGTGGCATGCATGCCACAGCGGGCACGTAGAACCCTCTCTGTCAGCATGCAAGTCCAGTCTCCCTAGCAGCAAAGCATGGGATAATTGTTTTTTCTTAACTAAAGCCTCACTGTTCAGTTTTAATTGCAGTGTTGGCATTTTGCAACAATATGGTCGGTGGGTTTTGGGTTGCAAGTTGGGCACTCAGTCCCTGAAAGGTTTGCCATCACTGGGTTAGAGCCAAGGTGGGCTCCAGAAATGATTCCCTAGCTTAACACACTTCCTCAACATCAAGTTACTTTGCCTCTCTTTGACTCTATTTCCTTCCAGCAAAAGGGGAATGATAGTACTTGCCTTGAGCCTTGCCCTGTGAGAATGAAGTACAGGATGTGAGAGATGGTGTCTGATGTCCAGTATATTATTGTTAGCAGTGATGTTAGCTAATATTTATTGAGCACTTAGCATGTGCTAGGCACAGTTTCAAGTGCTTTCAGATGTATTAATTCATTTAATCTGCACAACAACTCTATGAAATATATAGAATTTTTATCATCTTTTGCCAGTGCAAAAGTGAAGACATGGAGAAGTAAAAAGTGACTTGCTTGTGACTAAGGTTTGCAGCCAGATGTTTACATACTTATTTACCACCTGACACTGGGGAAGTGTCACACATAATAGTAGTTGCTGATGAAGCTCTCTGTTTTGTAGTAGAATTTGCCATCTATCTCAAGAAGGCATGAGGCTGTCTGGAGCCATCTTTCTCCAGAAAGCTTGGGTCAGCACCAAGGATACAGCTTAGCGTGATACAGAGGGAGAGAGAAATTGATACCTGGCAGAGCTTGACTACTAAATTTTCCATGCAATAATCACTGACAATGTGCCTAGGCTTAAACCCAGAAGCAAAACAGCTATCTACTAGGAGCACCTGACAAAAGGAATCTGCTTTTTAGGGTTACAGTGGTGTTGAGAGGGTGAACAATGCAGGGACCAACTCAGGAAGAAGCCAAGGTCTTGGGTATCATGTCACAACCTGGGCTTTCTGGTCTACCCTCTGACTCACAGGATTCATCTGAGGTTCCCTGATCTACTCTGAGACTAACTGGGCATACATTGGGCTCCAATCTATCAGCATTCATTACCAATCTCAAATCTCCTGGCCTCTCTTAAAATGAAGCCAATCCATCTTCCTAACCCTCAGCTTTCTGGGAGCTTCGCCAACCAAGATCTTTATGCTGACTGCTAAACTCAGTCCAAGAACCTTAGAAAACTACTAGACCACCTTACATCTGTCCAAGAAAGACCTGTGGTAAGGAAGCAGGTCCTGTGTTGGTTACCAACCCTACCAGACTATTAATGTGCAAAGTCAGTGTCAAGATGCCCACCTGTCCAGCACACAGTGGGTGTCAAAGTTACTTCCATGCCAACCACATAGTAGATGTCAAGGCTACCTCTATGCTCCATGCATAATAGTTGTCAAGGCTACTACCATGCCCAGCACATAGTAGAAGTCAAGGCCCAACACACACTAGGAGACAAAGCTGCTTCTGTACGTAGTGGACAGCAAGTATTAAATGAATATGTTACTTCTGTTGTAGGGTAAAACTACTTTGGGAAGTTGACACTGAACAAGAAAACAGATAGGAACTAAAAATATCTGGTCAGAGACAATAGTCAGCAATGAATTGTTCATGAGCAAGTGGTACTGATGATGGCAGGGGTCAGGGAACATCTTAAATGATCAGTACTCCAGAGGACAGTGCTCAAAACCCTTGACCCCCTCAGCCCTGCAGCCCTCACTTGTGGTACTCAGCACTCACAGGCCCTTGGTAGTTCCCATAGGCAGCAAGTGCTCAGAATGGAAGTGTAGTCAACCAGGTAAGCAGCAGTCTGCACTCCTGACCACCAGCCCGCTCTCCAGGCAGAAAAGGACTCCAGGTCAGAGCTTGTGACTCCAGAGCAGTACACAGTCTTTTCCAGTGCAGAGCTCAGCACACACTCATGCAGCCAGAAAGCAGTACAGACTCTCCAGGTGCAATGCTGAGGACTCCAAGAGCCAGAGCTTGTCAGGAGACAGATGACAGCACTGAGACTCCACACAGATTGTATTTCCTGCCTAGGAGCAACTGGTAATGGGGGGGCACTAATCCTGAGCTATGGTTTCTGCTGTCCTAGCTGAAAGTCTGCAGGCAGCTGTTAATGGCTTGGCCAGAAAACATCACCCCATCCCATCATGGCTGGGGCCCATTTGATCAAGCAGGTTTTGGATGACAGCCTTAAATAAGAGTCTGATTCTCTGCTCCAGACCACTGAGTTAGGAGGACAACCATGCTGGAACAGCCTCACATTTCAGGGAATGGATAATCCCTCTTTTAGATTTAGGCTGGGGCTGATCTGCAGTGATGTGGGAAGATACTTATTATTTTATGCCTTTCATATTGACAGTTTTTCTTCTAGAAATGGCTTATGCATACATAATCCTTTTTGCATCAAGTACCTTGGTTTTTAAAAATTAATATATCTTGGATGGATCTATAGCATTTGCCTTATCTGTCCATTCCATGACGTCCTATAATGTATCTAATTAGTTCTCTCTTGCTTGGCATTTAAACTATTTTCTCTTTTGCTATTTCTACCAATTGTATCAACTTGCATGCCTTTGACACATGGGAGAGGATATCTGAAAGACAAGTTTCCAAGAGAATACAGATTACTGGATCAAAGATATATACTGTTTAATATTTCTTTAAGGAAGATTTGGGAGAGGATTTGTGGAAGGAATTGTGGACATGTGCAAAGAAAATATGGTGGATATTTTGGTGCAGCGTATGCAAAGGGTAAAGATAACCTGAAGATACACCTTCTTCACTAGGAATCCACTCCCGTGATTATGATGAAGCCAGCCTTGGGTTTAGCTCCCACTGCATCTCTGGCACAGGTCTTGCTCATCAAATAGATCATCTGGCGTTCCACTTTGTGGGAACTGGTTTTATGATGGAGAATCTGGTTCCATGGTCCCTCTGTTCTCTGATGTATTACATTTCCTCACTGAAGACACAGATCTCAGAGAATTCATACAGTGGGGACTAATTGGGTAGACAGTTTTGCAGTTCCTATAGTGACCACTTCACACTCACATTCTGCATACGTCACTGCAGTACCTACCTCCTGTTTGCTGTGGACTATTTCCTGAAAGAAGACTGGCCACCCTATAGGTTCTCCAGTTTCATTGAGTTCTTGGCCTCTTCTATCTCTTAAGAGGATTTGAAAAGAAAATGCTTGGCAGAGTTATTTGCAGTCATATCATTCCAATAAAAGTGGACAGTGGGTAAGGAGGCACAGAGTTCCAGCTGGTAAGGTGTTGAGAGAGGTCTCTGGTGGTAGTGTAAGGAGTACCTGGGACCCTCGTAGTTAGCTGAGGGCAGGTAGACTTGGGGGCCTGAAGAGCTGGCCAGGGTGAGTGCTGTTCAACCCAAGAACTACTAAAGCAGGGACCATCTCCACTGAACATCTGGTCCACTCTTGTCATTTTGATAGATGTCACCAAATTCTCCTGCAAAAAGCCTTCCCAATTTGTTCTACAAACAGTACATAAGAATGCCTATTTCATGACCCCTATGTTACCACCATGTCTTATTAAACTTCTGAATTTTGCCAATCAGTGGAAAATAATGTCTCATTTAAAATGTAAGTTTCTTGAATTATGATAATTTTAAAAATATATTAATAGCATTTGCAAATATTTTTCTGAGTTATCTGTTCACAAGTTTTCTTTTGTTTTTGCCATTGTTTTTTCCTGTTGGTTTATTTGTCATTTTCATATCAATTTTTAAGGGCTTTTGACATGTTAAGTAAACTACATCTTTGTCATATGAGTTGCAGATGTTTTTCCCCAGTTTGTTTGTTGACTTTTGAGTTTATTTATAGTACTCTTTGAAGTTCACAAAATTTAATTTTTCTACTCAAATAAATCAATTATTTACCTTTTCAGTTTAGAGTTTGTATCTTGCTTAGAAAAGCTGTCTCCACTCCATGATCATAAAAATGTTCTTCATGTCTCTTTCTTATAGCTTTATTGCATTATTTTTTATGTTGAAATCTTTGCTCCATCTGGAATTTGCTTTGGTGTGAAAAGCGAAGACAAAATTCCGCCTTACTTTTCCAGAGGGCCAGTTGCTTTTCTCAATACACCTTATTAGGTAATCCTTTTTAACTGATTTGAAATACCATATTCATCATATGCTAAATTCCTGTATGTTCTTGGATTTTTATCTGAGTTCTATTTTCATTTATCCACCTGGCTTCTCTTGGTACTACTTTTAAGTGTTATAGATTTTTGTTATGTTTTGATGTCTGGCAAAGCTTGTTGTTTTCTGATTCTTTTTTTTTTTATTTTAGACTTTTTCTGGCTTGTATCATGTTTGTTTTTCTCACATAGATTTTTAAATCAGCTCATCTGACCCTCTGCATCCCCAAAATTCTGCAGATATGCTCATAAGATCACACTGCCCTGTGACTATATCTCTGTTCCAGGGACAGAGCAGAGTTTCCTCATTCTAAGAGACTCTTTGGATAGGGGTCTGTTCATGAGTTTGGAAAACAGTGGATCAATTCAACTTCTTGGTAGACACCCCCCACATGCATGTTCTCTGGTGCTATAATGAAAAGGGTTCAGTGGTTAAATAAGTTTGAGAGATCCTGGGTTAAAAAAAGTTCCAATATTTCCTCGATCACTCATTAAACAGATACTGTCTGGCACCTGCCACATACCAAGTGTCCTGTGCAGGCCCAGCAAGACAGAGGGAAGGAATCAGATGCAGGTCTGGCTCTCATCAGGCTTGTGTTCTAGCTGGAATCACTAAACCAAAACAAATTCCAAATACGAATTTACTCAGGCTTGTGATTTAGGTGCCAAGTAGGATAGCCCATCAGAGGTACTGTGGGGAAAACTCACAGGCCCAAGGACCTACCCTTCTTTGAGAGAGGAAAGTCTTGCTGAGGAAGTGATGTACAAGCCAAGTGTGGTCCTGGTAGTCTTCAAGGCACAGCGTTTCCCAAATTTTCTGACTATAGAAGTCTTTCCAGGTGGCCTTTCTGGGCCCATTTCTGTAGAATACTCTTTGGGAAATGCTAACATTTTATTCCCACTCTCAGAGGGTCTGTAACCTTGATCTGTCTCAGAAGAATCAGGTATCTCTAGAGAGTTTGCTTGACCTCTCTGAGACTCATTTTCCTAATTCATGAAATGGTGTATTCATTTTCTAGAGCGACAACTTACCACAAAGTTGGTGGCTTAAATAACAAATTTATTCTCTCACAGTTCTGGATGGCCGAAGTCCAAATTCAAAGTGTCAGCAAGCCCACACTGCTGCTGAAAGCTATAGGGTGAGTCCTTTCTAGTATCTTCTCACTTCTGCTGGCTTCAGCCATTCCTTGGCTTGTGGGTGTATCATTCCAGTCTCTGCCTCTGTCTTCATATAGCCTCCTCCTCTTTGCTCCCTCTCTTGCCCTTTTCTATCTCTTATAAGGACAGTTGTCACTGGATTGAGGGCTCATTAGGATAATCTAGGATGATCTCATTTTCAGATCCTTAAGTCAATTACATCTGCAAAATTATATCTTTTTCCAAATAGTATCGTATTGACAGGTTTCTGGATGTATCTTTGAGGAGGGGGAAATTCAACCCACAGAATTGGGAATCAGATCTTGTTCCAGAGAGGTGTTGGGAAATTTCCATGAAGCAGGTATATGAAGCTATCTGGCCAGAGTCAGTTGCTGCTGTTCCTCCCCTGCTTCTTTGTCCCCAGTTTTCTCTATTCTCATGAGGCATTAGTGCTACTAATTCACAATGAAGTGAGGGTGGGGAGTAAAGGTTTCTTCTCTCCCCTGCCTCCACTGGAGAGGATTTCATTTTAAGTGAGGAATCAGAAGAGGGAAATCATTTTTGATTTTTCTTTGTCTCCCTCTTCCTGAGTTCTGGTCCCTACAGGAGTCACTTATTGTTTCTTCTCCAGGAGGTCAGTTACTGCCCTGCATTTGTGGCCTCCAACCTGGACCTATCCTTACCAAGTCATCAGCACACATGTGCCTGGAAGCTGAGGGTGGGGAGTCAGTACCCCTCCCCCAGCCATCTCCCACTCTGACAGCTCCTGGGGGACTTCCATCTTCAAAGAATGCCTGGATGCTTTTCCTCACCATCTCCTGGGTTTTTGCTGCAAAACAAAAACAACCTCTCCGACCTCTTTCCTCTCCTGACTTTGCTTGTTGAGATGTGCTTGTCAAGCTGATGTTGAGGAGCATTAGCTAGAGATACTCCTGGGGGGCAGGCAAGAGTGAAAGATAAGCAAACCAAGAAGAAACTTAAAGGTCCCTGTGCCTCTGGGATGTATTCATGTCTTGTCCTGAACTCTAATTACTCCAAGCACTTCATGCCCCCTTCATCGCCCACTTCATCCGTGTGCCTCGGACTCCTGTCCCTATGCCTTTTGGGCACTGAGTTTCTCTGTCCCCAGAGCTCTCTGCACCTAGGCTTCTTGTCTCCATTCCCTTCCTTCCATTGTTTCCCATTCCCCCTTCATAATGACAAATCGGTGGTAATTGCTTAAGTGCAGCTGTTCAATTCTCAGACTGTTGAGAGAGAACTTAATGTCCAAAGAAGTCCCCAAAGAACCACATGCTGCTTGAATTATGTAAAGGTGAGCAGAGAAGGGTGAATTTCATATGCAGAAATCCTTTCTGGCATTAAAGTTTCATGGAAAAAGTGAACCCTTGGACTCATATTTCTGGTCAAAGCTTATCTTCTTTCATTCAGCACATATTTATTGAACTTCTATTATGTACAAAGTCACAGTCTAGGTGCTGTAGGGAGAAAGGAGAGACTAATCAATCAGTCTCAGACCTTTCTCACAGGTTCCCCCACCCCACCTGCATATGCCTTGGAACCAACAACCTACTCTGAGATGAAACTTTACCCAGATGAGCAGCATATCATTCCACACATCCACGCATTAACCCAGCATATATTGACCGTGTGCCTGCTTGGATCTGGCATCACAGCCGGGCACCAGAAGCCCTGAGTTAGCGCAGAATGAGACAGCTATTGAAAGGAGGCAGTGAGCACACTTGGAAAGGATGATCATGTATAGGTGGTGCTTTTTAAACTGGGTCTTGGAGGGCAAGTACAGTTTGGATAGAATGCTTATGTATATACATGCGAAATACAAGGAGGCCAAGCATCCTATTCCATTTCCTTTTTTACCCAGAATTTATGTACATTCCAGGTCAATTCCAGCTCCCTCAGGAAGCTCAGCCTCACAAGCTTTTCCCTCCTGGGGCTATCTTTTCTCTTTGCTTTGTATTGACCCAGTATCAACCTTGTGCTCTTGATTATCATCGGAGTCACCATATTAATACATTTCATGTTGCTATAGCAGAATCTCTAACACCAGGCACTTCATAAAAAGAAGCTTATTTCACTCACAGGCTTGGAGGTTAAGAGCTCAAGATCAAGTGGTCCTGGCTGCAGCACAACCTGGTAAAGAATCAGAAAGGGAAATAGGCTTCCCACAGGAGGAAGAATGGAGAGAAGAAAAGCCTGAACTCCTTTGGAAAGCAGGGTCCCCAGGACCTAATCATTTCCTACTGAGTTTCTACCATCTGAGCACCATCACCCTAGGGACCAAGCTTCCAGTACATGAACCTCTGGGATTCAAACTACATCTAAACTACAGCTGTTACCAACACAAAGTATTTCTGTGTAGATAGTAGACCTAGAACCCCAACTTGTGAATCTAAAGAGAAGTAGGCTCCACTAAGCAGTGTCTGTGACACCATCATCCCCACATAGGTCTCAGCAATGAGAAGAGGGTGGTATGAAGACTCATCTCCCCGTAGGCAGAGGATGTGTTTGTCCTGCTCACTGTTCTATCCTGAGGCCAAGCATGAAGCCTAGAATAATGTCTGGCACATGGCAGGGACTTGTGAATGTTGAATGAATGATGCCACGCACCAAACCACTTAGATCACTCAAGCCAGAGACAAAGGGTGGGGAGGGCATTGTTGCAGCACTAGCAAGGGCCACAGTTCAGGCTCCAACATTATCCTCATGTTTAGGGCAAAACCTAAAGCTTGTTCAGTGCCTCTCTCTCTCTCTCTCTGTCTCTCTCTGTCTCTGTCTTTCAGGTTCCAGTGAAGCTGGTTGCTTCTGTGTCAAGCACCTTGCTGCTCTTGTACCTGATGCAGTGGCTGGTCCTCTGCCCACATGTCATGCACTTCCCTATCACCCTTTCATGCTCATCCCCCTACCAGATGTGGGACCCTGCTCAAATGTCATGTCTGGGCCACACTGTCTTATTTTCCTCATTATATATATCATTAGCTGCTATTACCATAAACATTATTTATGCACTGTCTCATCCCCTTGTGAATGGTAGCTGCATGGGGAAGGGGTTGTACGTATTTATTTTTTTGTTCACTACTGCAGTGCCTGGATCCATGCCCAACACACAAAAGCCACCCCATAAATATTTGCTGTTGATTGAATGAATAGCAATGAAGAAACATTGGATCTACCCTAAGGCTTTTGAAATGAGTGGGACATCACGGAGGCCTGGAGCAAGACTCAGGAGATCCCCACTCAGAAATAAGAGCATGAGGGAGGAGACAGAGTAGAGATGAGTCGCTTAGTGATTAGATCAAGCTCTGTAGAGACAGACTGACCTGAGACCAGAAGCATTTTTTAAGAAATGGGAAAGTATGAAGG
>RJWT010004955.1:17906-32128 GCA_004365215.1 Cuniculus paca
ACTGTCCTGAAGCCACATGAATATTCAAAGACAGAGCTAGAATCTGAGTTCCATCCCATCAGACCACTCTGAGTAGGGACTCCTCGCATCATCCCTTTGATAATCCAACAGACCCACTGCACTTTTTATTTCCCAGTTCTGCGGAATGAACTCAAAGAGTACTGAATTACATTTGCAGATTTTTAAAAATTTTATTTTGTGATAAGCTAAGCCTAGACTGGCTTTGAACTTGCTGTTCTCCTGCCTCAGTCTCCTAAATAACTGAGATTACAGTCATGTGCTCAGTAGAATCTGCATCTTGACAAGATCTTCAAGTGATTTCTGTGTATGCTGAGGTTTAGAAAACACTATATTCCATTATCCCTGGTTGCTTTCTCTGTTAATTTCTATTAAATTTGGCATTGGGTAACCTTTACTTTGTGTATGTGGTTTGTCATCGTGTATCTATGGAGCCAGTCAGCTTGGGTTTTTGAAAGAAAATTGGGCATTAAGATATGTTTCTGTGGTTGTGTGATGCTAGACAAATCTCTCACTCCTACAAGTATGGGCCCTTCTAATCTAGAGGTTTTAAAGAAAACAGTATCTAATCTAGGGGTTTAAAAAAACCAGCATAGTGACCTAACACTTTTGTGGGAGTCAAATGACATAATGTGAGAGTACTTTGTCCATTGTAAAATCTTACCCAAATGCAAAGGATTATTGCTCCTACATAGTATAATAGAGGGCCCCTGACAGAGACCACTTATCTCTAGAACGCTACTTCAACAAATTAGAAGGAGGAAGAAAATGAATGGTCTGGGGTCAGTAGACTGTAATTAAAGGATAGGAATAGATGCAGGAGTCCACAGATTCATTTTACTTGCAAGGGGAACCAGCTGGCACATGGGGCTTTCAAACAAGTCTTTGATTGTGAGGTTAGCTCCACTCTGGGCAAGTTATGAAGGGAAAAGTGGGAAGAGACAGGTGTGATGTTTTCCAGGGAGGAAGACCTGTGGCCATGTGAGTGCTCCTGCAGATATACTGCCTTTTCCCCAGAGGGCTAGCATGCCCTTCACCTCCATACCCAGCCATGACCTGGTTGCCATATTTTTCCTTTTGCATGCAGATGTTCTGTGCCCTGTGGAAGTGGCCAGTAGAGTTGGAGCCATTTGGCAGGCCATGTGCTTGGGGGAATGTGTTTTGTTAGGGGAAAGCAGCTCAGACCATAGGGATGGGCAGTTGGCCAAGATCCCCCAAGAGATGGTGGCTAAGATTCTTCTGATCTCACTGCCCACCTGCATGCTCCAAAAGGCAGTATCCACTGAGTGTCCAGTCAAATGGGTAAGTAAATGATCGGTGTCCTCTGCCCCTAGGATCTGTGCCCTGTCATAGCAACACTTACCCTAATCATCCTGTTTCAAATTTAATCTCACTGATTTCTGCCCCCTTATCATGTTCTCTGTCTCTCTGTCTCTGTCTCTCTGTTTCTGTCTTCCTCCCTTTCATGTGCTCTCTCCCTCATTCTGTGACTCTCCCTCTTCTGTTCATAGTGTGTATCCTTTCTTCACATATAATTTAAATTATAATTATATAATTACCTTATTTATTTTTCTCTGCCCCCTCACAAGCAATATCTTTATTTATTTTAATTCACAGCTACATCCTTAAAACATGATTGGCCTACAGTAGGTGAGCAACAAATACTTCTTCAATCAAACTGAAATGAATGAACTAGAGAAAGTGGCAGTATCATACATAAGATGTTTTTCTGGTTCTGCCACCAAACCATTGTGTGATCCGGATGCATACCCTCAGTTTTCTCACTGTATACCTCAGTCTCTCCATTTCCAAGGGCACCCTCAGCTTCAATTCTGTGGCTCTGCAATAGTCCTCTTAGGAGACTGTTCGCAGGAGGTGGTGAAGAGAACCCCACAGAGAAAACGAACAGACCAAGGTGGGAGTTCTTGCTCTGACACTTCTTAAGTACTGAGACTTTTGATGAGGCATTTGACTTTCATTCAGTATATGATGCTCCTAGCACAGGGCCTGGCATATCTTAGTAGCTGACTAAAAGCTAACTTTTCCCTCTTTGCCATCTGGGCATGCATGTTTTGTGCCAAATGAGCCTCATTCATCCAGTCACATAGTAATGGCCTGGAAAAGCTTTGTGAACTTAAAAGTGTTCCCCAAATGCAAAAGGTTATTGTGATTACATGTAGACCAATCCCTGGCTTCCCTACACATAGATGAAACTGAGACCATAGTTGTTATTTATACCAAAACCATCTCATGACTCACCAGTCTCACCGCTCATCAGAAACGTTGCACCTGATGAGACCAAATTCACATTAGGTTTATCAAAGTCTAATTAAAACTTGATCATTGTGTCTAACATGTTGCCTTATTATTTTGGCTTAATTAGGGTGATGAGAGGGGGCTGAAAGCAGCAATTCTAGCAGTGCAATGATGTAACATCTGGAAAGACATGGGGCTTAGCCAGATGAGCAATTAAGTTGAACTACACACATAGCAAAGAGCTTTGCATCTGACAGCTGTCTGGCCAGGCCCTTCCCAATCCCAGGCATAGTGAAAGACACAATGATAAGCTTCCTTCTCACCTTCTGAAGAATCAGGAATTGGTCGCACCCTTCGCGGAAGTGGGTAGCAAAGACACCACTGTGTAGAAGGTGCTACCATCATAGTTTTGAGTACTTGAAGAAAGAGAAGAAGAAGCATCCAGTGGCAAAAGGAAATGAATTCTTCCTTTGGTCTTAGAGTTGGTCAGCTGAGGTCATGATGCTGATGTAGCTGGGAAAACTCTGTCCTCTTGGAAATGTCACCACCCATTTCTTCAGTTATAAATAACCTGAAACTGGGCACTTCTGTCTCTGCTCCTAAGAATGGGCAAGGATATATGGAGCAAGCATTCAAATATCTTCAAAAATACTCTCCAGTATCAAAGCTAAATAGTGCTCCATTAGACTTATTTTAATAGTTAACCTATAATAGCTGTATCAAGGAGACTCTGTGACTTCTGAAGACCTGATTCCTGGCTTTCTCCCATTCTTCTCCTTTTCACATATGTAGAAAGCTTTGAGTGTGGGCTAGACTTAGCAATTTGGTTCTACTAAACTGAATGTGGCAAAAACAAGAGATGTCACTTGTGCGATGAGGTAAAAAAAGATAGTAAGTTCCATCTTGCTCACTCACTGATGATGGTTTTTGCTTGCTTGCTGTGGTGGAAAGCCACACTGTCAGGAACTCTGGGCCGCCTCTGCAGATAGCCTGGCAACAATCAGCTGAGTGAACCTGGCCACTGGATGTCCCCTTTCAGTTGACCACCAGTGACTGAAGCCCTTGTTGACCCTCTGATTAGAGCCTGTGAAGGATCTTTAAGTAGAGGACTGAGATAAGTCCCATGTGAGCTCCTGACCTACAGTAACTGTGACATATTAACTGTTCAAAGCCACTAAGATTTGGGGCAATGTATTCCATAGCAATAGATAATTCATACAGAGTCTAGTAAATACAATGACTCAAACACAAGAGAAGTTTGTTTATTGTACTTGTAACCATGCTTATAGAAGCAGTCATTTTTATCAACAGCTTCCAGTATTGCCCTCATATTGTCTCCATGTCAGATCATTGGAAGGGAATAAAAGCATGACTGAGCACAAATGGGAACTTATTTTCTAACTTTTTAAACTGTGGTAAAATATACATACCATAAAATTTACCATTTTAATCATTTTTAACAACATTGGTGTGCACTCACCACCATCCATCTGCAGAATTTTTTTTTTGTAAGACTGTTGTATGGGTCTTTTTAGAACTCAACCTGGAAGTGGTACATATCACTTTCTGTTGTATTGCAATGGCTAGAACTAAGTCTCATGGAGATATCTAACTGCAAGAGAGACTGGGAAATGTAGTCTGACTGTTTAACTAAAGAGAAAAACACGGATTTTCATTTAGAATCTATTAGTCTTTGTTATATTACAACAGTATATAGATTTCAGATTAATACTAAGCCATTTTACATGGCAAACATACTAACTCACAGACAAACTGGTGCACAGCCAGACCCTCATCATTGTGCCTACTCACTCCTGTGCTCTTCATTTTGGAATCAAGGTCTTTCATCGGACATTTCTTAAAAGGCACATGGCTAAAGATTTCTTGATATTTCCTTGAGAAACTTTGCAAGACATATTCTGCATATATCATATCATGATGTCATTGCTCACTGCATGCATATTTTGTAATGCTTTCTAAAAATTGCTTGGGACATTTTTCTTGAACCCAAGATTCTCTTCTTTAAGACTTCTCCCAAAGGCAGCTTCCAGCATCACTGTCTCATCACATCAACAATGGCTGAAGTGTAATCTATGACCCTGTACTAGATAGCATTTTGTCTTCCCTAGTGGAATGATAATGGCCCCTGAAAAAGTGGGTTTACAGAAGTCCCACCTATCCCTATAGAGGGTTAGATTTCCTTGCCAAAGGCAAGTGCCCTTTTGGAGCCATTCGAATCTCACATTACCTGAGTTATAGCCAAGGTGACAGTACAGACCAATTCCCTCCCTTAAATCTCTGATTTTTAGCATGTTTTAGAAGCTGTTTTCATTAGAAAATGTCTGTCAATGAAATAAAGAAGAAAGAGCAGAACCCCTGTAATCCTTTGCAATTTCTCTTCAAGCCTACATGTCTGAGTATAGGGTGAGTGGCTTTACAAACTCACTGTCTGGGTAAAGTCCATTTTGAGACCATTGAACTTAGAAACTGTCAAATGTACCAAGTTTTTCCTTTCTGTATGGAGCTAGCTGGTGATACGAGCACTTCTGGATACTTGAGTTTTACTTATCTGAACTCGGCCTATGGTATGGTGATATTTTAGCAACTATTCTTCTGGGTTATGTCAAATTATGGTTCCTAGATGAGCAAAATGTACATCACATATGCTATGTACATGTTGGCTTGCCCCTTCCTGAGGCCACAGTCCCTGTTCTCAAGAGCTCCACAATCTAGGGAGTGGGAATTGATTGCAAATACAGTCAGTGAGAGTAGACAGAAGTGTGCAGAATGTGTTATGGTAACAGAAATGAGGGTCCTCTGTAATCCATTCTATGGGAAGGAGAGGAAATCTTAAGAAACTTCTTAAGGAAAGAATATCTAAGCAGAGTTGTAGAGGGTGAGTAGGAGTTAGCTGGGGAAAGCAGAAGGATATCCCATATAAGGAAAAAAGTCACATGAATAAAGTTAGAGACATAAGAATATAGTACATACTTGGAATTGCAAGTAGTTGGGCGATGAAAGATAGTGGTGACAAAATAAGATTTGGAGTCTGAGCCAGGTATGGTGCTGCAGGCTTATAATCCCAGTGACTCGTGAGGCTGAGAAACGAGGTTTGCAAATTCAGGTCCAACCTGGGCAACTTAGTGAGATCCTGCCTCAAAATAAATAAAAAGAGCTGGCGATATCAACCCCTTGGTTCTATCCCCAGTACCAAAAACAAAACAAGCAAACAAAACGCTGCAGTCTGAAAAGCCTGGATTCAAATCCCAGATCCAGCAACTTCTTCTGTGTAATTGTGATCATGTTATCACACTTATTTGCCTCAGCTTTTTCTTCTGGAAGTTGGCGTAAAGAAAAAAATCAACCACATAGGGTGGTCAAGAGGTAAAGAGATATATGTAAAAAAGAGGTAATACAAACTATTGGCTCTGGGCCTTATATAAAATCTGAGTAAATGCTATTGCCCAGTAGGTAAAGGTACATGCAAGACCAGTTTTAAGAAGGCAGATCTATGTTAGAGGTGCAGTCTAGGAAATCAGCAATAGACAGACAACAATTTAAGGGTGTGAGAGGGAGTAAAGCTGCATCAGTTAGCTTTTGTTGCCTGTCAAATCACCTTAAACTTAGTGGCTTAAAACAATCCTCTATTTATTCTTCATGAGTTTTTAAGAGTTCTATGATCTGGCTCAGGCTCAGCTCATAGTTGGGCTAAGACCGGCTGGACTCTGATGGTATCACCAATCAGCTGCTCAGTTGGCTATTGGCTGAGTGACTGGATCATAATGCTCACATCATCCAGGAGGCCAACTCAGGTTTGTTCAGATGGCAGAGGTTCAGGCTGGGAGTAGGCATAGTACTGCTTTGCTATATTGCTGACCAAGGTCAAGGTTAGTTCAGATTCAAGAAGTGGGTAAATATACTCCATGTTCTGATAAGAAGAGTTGCAAAGTTACTTTATAAGATCATAAATATGAAGAATGGTAGAAATTTGAGACTGTTTTTAGAAATAATATACCATAGAACCTATCCAAGACTGTAGTATACAAGGAGAAGGGAAAAAACTCAAGCATATTCACTCTGTTGTTCAAGGTCAAAAAAAGGAAGACTAAACATTAGCCTTAGAGGCATGAGGAAGCCAGGAAAGCAGGGTGTCACAAAAGGCAGTGGGAAGACAGAATGTCTACATGGAGAATGGCTAACAGCATCAAAACTGCTGAGAGTCCACAGGACTTTAATGACTGATGGGTGACTACTGAATTCCAAGTGAGGGTTGGTGATCATGGTGAGGGAGGTCCGTGGTGAAAGCAAGACACAAGTGGTTCATGGGGGGAGGCCATGAAAATTGAAGACAAAAATGTTGTGACAGTGTTTTCAGAAAGTTTTGATAACAAAAACCAGATCTTGTAGTACTAGCTGGAAGTAGAGAGAAAAATGGGTTCTTTCCTATTGTGGCTTTGTTTTGTTTAAGAATAGGGAGACCCAAGCAAGTTTCACTGTAGTTGTGAAGGAGCTGATAGAAAAGTGGCTGGACAATATAAAGAAGAGAAGGAGGCAGGTGTGGTGGCACATGCCTGTAATCCCAGCACTTGGGAGGCTGAGGCAGGAGGATCCTTGCAAGTGTGAGACCAGCCTGGGCTACAAAGTGAGTTCAGTCACATTTAAACAGAAGAAACATGTGACTGAAGAGAGGTTAAAAAAAAGGGATAGTTTTAGACTTACATGAGTTTATGCAATGCTGGAAGAAGGCTGAGAAAGTTTCCATTTCTTATAGCTTCTATTTTCTCTGTGCATAGGAGTAAACGTTTTCTCAGAGAGAAGGCAAAGTGGAATTTAAGAGAGGGTTAAAAGTCTGCAAGAGCCACTGTGGAGAACGAGAGAGCTGACAAGGGAAATAGAGAAGGATTGCCAGGCAGCATTGGGGTCCATTTGAAGTCAGAGACCATAAATTTAGAGTGGCACCAATGATTTATAGTGACACCAATCTGTGTAGATTTCCAGCAGTGCTTAGCAACCAGAGATGAGCGATAATTGGATTCATCCAAAGTTGGTGTTTTGCCAGAAGTTGTGCTGGGGGAACTTTGAGGAAGGTACTGGTAAGAGAGAGTTGAAATGATAAGAAATGATATCTAGACTGGATAGGGAAGAATGTAAAGACAGGAAAGGACTGATATACAGAAAGAAATGAATGCTGGTGTTGTGAATCAACAAGATGATTTCTCAAGTTCATCTCTAAAGAATGAACTTTCAGAATGCTTTATATAGTCCAGGCTCCTTAATCTTTTCTATACTTTGGTAGTTTTCACAGTTTATTTTCTATCAAGCACCTCAGACCTTCATTGGCCTAAAAACTCAAGACCCATAAAGAACCGGAAAAGGCAAGTGATCAAGAGAGATAGGACAGTAAACCCCTCTCTGTCCCTTCCACAGATGTTCAGTAAGTGAAACCAACACCCACTCAATTGCTCAAGCCAAGATATGGGAAGTCATCCTCAATTCCCTCATGCCTCTCATTTTCCTTCACTGAATTCTATTGGTCCCAGTTTTCAATGTATCTCAAATCTGTCCCCTCTTCCTCTGAGCTGCTACCACCTGGGAACGATCCTCTATTTCTTTGTCACCTGAATTTCAGAAATAGACTTCCTGCTGGTCTCCTTGTTTCTTCCTCTGCCTCCTTAAATTCGCTTGTCACATAGTAGCCAGATCTTCCTTTAGGAATATGAAATAAATCATAGTCAACCTTTTACATAAATCTTTCAACATCCTCATTGGTCTTAAATTCACTTCCTTACCACTGAATCGAGACTGAGAAATCCTATAACAAGGTCCTACAATAACAGGGAGCAGGGCAAATGTGAAGGACAGAAAGGCTGGTGTGGGTTAGAGAGGAAGTGTGCAGGCATGTGGGATGGTTAGTGAGGCATATGAGTGAGGCCTGGACCTTGAGGGCTCAGCAGACAAGAAGCTGCACACAGTCACACTTTTAAAAGACCATGAAGGCCAGATTACAGAGACTAGAAAGATGTGAGGCCTGGATGCCTCTGCTATGAGACCAGTTATGAAGACACTGGAAATTAGTTCAGGCTGGAATAAATGGCAGTTTGGACTATTTGGTATTGGAGACAGAGAATAGATGTGAGTGTTAATTCAGGAGATAAAATAGAAGGCTTGGAACGCATCTCTATATATAACTGCCGGCTACATCCGACTAATTACTCTGAGGTCCAGTTCTTTCTCAGGGTCTTTCTTGGATATCAGAAGTTCAATACATGTTTGTAGAGCCAACACGATAGAGAACATTCTTAGCCACACACATGGAGTAAGAGAAAAGCTCTGGTTAGAGAGGGAGAGCTTGAAGATACCAAGAAGGGGTAATTGGTGGAGTGACATTCCTAAGGAGGAAAGGAGCATAGAATGGAAACACAGGTGAAAAGACTGGCCTTGGGTCAGAGGAAATCTCTAGACATGTACTCCACAAGGGGCTGGGATTATGCTTGGGAAAATTCAACCTGCCCTAGTGGTTACTAGTTCCTCCTAGTTTGAAGCTCCCTTTGGAACATCAAGATATACCCTGATCTCTAAGATATAACTATATTTTTGATATCCACCAATTGAGAAAATGCATAATGACAGAAGCTCTATGAATTCAGAAAAGATTTTAAATACATTTCTTTTGTGTTAATCATACTTTCGTCTACTCTCTTTTAAAATAGCATATCTGTGAAATTCTTTTTTTCCCTTAGAAAATGCCAGTAACAAAGTTTGGCAAACCTAGATGCCCTCTGCTTTTTTCTTTTAAGTCTGCAGACTGAATCAAGATCTAGTCTTGACCATTTCTAAAATAAATTCATCACATCTATGACTGTCTTTCCTTAGGCTGGGAAATTCTTAGAGAAAGGAACTGTGCCCCTTTTTATATCTCAGCACCAAGTGTATGACATGAGACAATGCAGGTTTTCAAAAATTGTGATTGAGTGAATGAAAATAGAGTTATTTTCATGACGATTTTACTATTATTTGACTTGAACCGTCCAGATGGTCTCATATATTCAGTTTCTTTAAAAATTCTGACTTCCTTTCTTCCCAGTGATTAAGACCATTCAAATTCAACCCATTTCTTTAAGGTGTTTGTCTATTAAAGCTGAGGGAGCCTGTCCTGGCTCAGGTTCATTTTTCTGTTTCTAGGCAGTCTTTAGCAATGCATCATCTTAGTAAAGTGCCTGGCTCATTCCACAGAGTAAAATGTACTAAATGTGCAGGCACATCCTGTCCTTCAGATGTTCCAGCTCCAAACTCAAATTTCTGCATTTGCACATGCTTATTTGGCTAAATGTATTTTGTAGGATTAGCTTAAGCCACTGCACACAGCTGACTTTATTTTGAACATTAATTTGGAGAGCTGAAGGGAGGAATCACCTGGCTCTATGTGAATGAAATAAAGAAGTATTTCTGCCTTTGACACTTTAATTGGATCCTTTCCATGGGAGAGGCCAATGGAGACACCAAATCCCAAGATGTCATTCTTTAACTTCAGGCTGTCCTTGGAATAATAGAGAGAAAGTTGGCTGTGAGCTTCTGGGGGCACTACTCACCAGGAACAAATTGACAAATGGATTTGAAAGTTCAATTGCAGAGTCAGCTGCCATTTCACAGGTGGTCCCAACTCACCACTGAGTTAAGTGTGATTCTTCCAGTCGCCAGTGTAAAGTGGTGAAAATGTCCCGTATAGGCAGTAGACAGAGTTATTGTTTTGGGTGTGGGACAGGCTGAATGGTGGCCTCGAAATAGATGGAACACAGAAATACACACACACACACACACACACACACACACACACACACACACACACTATGCTATAAGGTTGGGGCGCAAACTCTTGCTCTACTTGGCAAACTCCTTTGTGCCCTCAGCCTCTTCCAATATTCCATTCATCTGCTGCCATTTTGAAATGTAACTATTGTCTAAGTACGCCACTGCTGTAGTAACCCTCTGAGGCAGAACCTGTCTTTTTTTTTTTTTAATAATTTTTCATTGTAAATTTAAAATTTACAGTTGCATATATTTATGGAGTAAAAAGCAATGTTATGGTTTATGAAATGTACTATAATTAAATAAAGCTAATTAACATATCTAGCATCTCAAATACTTTTTTACAGTGAGAACATCTAACATTTTCTCTCAGTGATTTGGAAATGAACAATACATTATTATTTATTATATTTACCATGCTGTGGAATATATCTCAAAGAAAACATTACTCTTACTACCTCATTGAAGTTTTGTATCCTGTTACTATCATCTCCACATTTCCCCAGCCCCCAGCTTCTGTAAACCACCATCCTATCCTCTGTTTCCCAGATTTCAATTGTTTTAGATTCCACATGTAAGAAACATGTTTATTTGTCTTTCTATGCCTGGCTATTTCATTTTACAATTCCATCCATGTTGTCATAAATGAGAGTTTTTCTTTATTTTTAAAGACTAAGTAATATTCATATATATATAATATTTTCTGTATCTATTATCTGTTGATAGACATAAGTTGATTTTATAACCTAGCTTTTGTGACTAGTGCAAAGAAAAGCTCAGAACCTGATGGCTTCACTGCTGAATTCCACTAAACCTAATTGATACTGATCCTTCACGAACTTTTCCAAAATTATAAGAGAATAAAATGCTTCTAAACTCTTTTTTATAAAGGCAAGAATACCCTGATTCCAAACCAGACAGGGGCATCATAAGAAAGTAAATCACAGCCAATAAACTTGATGAAAAAAATGCAAATATCCTCAACAAAATACTCTCAAATTAATTGAGAAACATTAAAAATACCATTCAATGTGATCAAGTGAGATTTATCCCTGATATATCAGGATGGTTCAACATATGCAAATCGGTAAGTGCAATAAATCACATTAGTAGAATTAAGGAGAAGAGCCATGTGATTATCTCATTAGATGCAGGAAAAGCATTTGATAGAATTCAACATCCTTTCATGATAGAAACAATTCAACAAATTAGGTATAGAAGCAATGGATCTCAACATAATAAATGCCATATATAAAACCACAGATAGCATTGTACTCAATGGTGAAAAATTGAAACACTTTGCTCTAACATCCCAAACAAAACAAGGATGCTTAATCTGACCATTTCTAGTCATCATAGTGTTGTAAATTCTTAGCAGAGGAATCAGGGAAGAGAAAGAGAGAAAATAATGAAGGAATAAATGAAAAGAATTTATTGCAGTTTGTTCTATATATATATATATATATATATATGTCAAAAGACTAAAGATTTCTAACCATTAGACTTAATAAAGAAATGCAGTAAAGTTGCAGAATACAAAATCAACATGCAAAATTTAAGAGCCTGCATTTTTTCCAAATTCTTTGGGACCAGAGAGGGAAGGATATGGTTGCTTCATCTCTCTTCCTCTCTTTGAAAGTCATCAGTCCTTTGAGACTCATTGCTACTGCCACTAATTTGACCATATTCCCTCATTCACTTCAGACTTATTTCTTGGGTCTTTGTCTCTCCCATATGAGTTACTGAATACCATAACATCCATACAAATGACTCACTGAATACTCTGTTGTAATAGACTGAATTGTGTACTCCCTCCCAAATTCACAGGTTGACATCCTAACCCCTGTATTTCAGAATGTGACTGCATTTGGAAATAAGACCTTTAAAGTAATAATCAAGGTGAAATTAGTCCAAATAGGAAGGTTCTGATCCGAAGTGACTGTTGTTCTTATGAGAAGAGGACATACACAAACGTGCAATTGATGGAGAACCATGTGTAGACACAAGAAGACAGTCATGGTCATCTGTGAGTAAAGGAGAGAGGCTTCACTCAAAGCAAGTCTTCCCACAGTTCTCAGATGTTTAACTTCTAGAATGCTGGAAAAATAAATTTCTGCCATTCTTTGCTTGTTTGTTTAAGACAGAGTCTAACTATGTAGTCCAGTCTGGCCTTGAACTCAATATGTAGCTCGGGCTGACCTCAAACTTGCCATGATCCTCTTACCTCAGTCTCCCAAGTGCTGTGATCACAGGTGCACCATCACACCCAATAATTTCTGCTGTTTGTCACCTACTCTGTTGTGTTTTGTTATGGCATAAACAGTAAATAAACTATCCTTTGGGTTTTTACAGTTCCTCATTCTCCAATAACACTTTCTTCTGCTCCAACTACGATGTGCAAGTCTTTCCCCTTGACTCTACTCAAAATGGTATTACTGCCACCAAGATTTTAATTCCAATACTCTTTTTTCTTTTTTTGCGGCACCAGGGATTGAACTCGCAACCTCACGCTTGCCAGGAAAGCGCTTAGGCCACTGAGCTAAATCCCCGGCCCAATACTCTTTTCTCTAACTACTGCTTATTCTTAGGTTCACTTTCTCACATGACTCCAAAGATCATTCTGAAACCCAGTTAGTCATCCCTGCTCCCACCCTCAGTGTACACACTTTCCTAGCTGCCTTCAGCCCTCCACTGTCTTCACTTCATTTCTTCGCTAAAAAGATTTTGTAACTTTCTGCTGTAATTAACCTCTTGAGAAGAATCTCAACCCCTTGCTCAACTCTTCATTTGTCATACTCCCCTGGGAAGTGCTAACTATGGACAAACTCCTCCGCTGTATTCAATGGGTTAACTACATCACACAACCAAGGTGACTAGATTCTCTTGCTTTATTTTTTTAATTTTATGTTTTTCATTGAGGCTTACCTGAAGAAGTGTCATACTGTTTCCCCATGATTCTCTGTATTAGTCTACCTTCTCATAACTGGGATAAAATACATCTTGTACTTAAAGGAGGAGACATTTATGTTAAGGGTTTCAGGAGATTCAGTCCATGGTCAGCTGTTCCAAGGCAGAAATAACATAGCATAATGGCATGTTGGAGGAAAGCTGTTCATGTCATGGTGGCCAGAAAGAAAAGAGAGAAGGGAAGAGCTAGAGACAAGAATATACCCTTCCAGATCATATGCCCAGTGACCCACTTCCTCCAACCATGCCCTGCTTCTGAACACTAGACTTTTGGAGAACATTTCAGATCTAACCATAACAATTACGCATCCAACATGACCAACTTCTTTTCTTTTATATTTTAATTAGACCCCTTCCTTCATTGAGACTTACCTTAAGAAATAGCATATTTGTTCCCCATGAAATTTAACTTGTCTTTAGAACACTCATCTATGGATAACAATCCTACAGTCATTCACTAAGAGGTCTAGTTCATGCTTTCTCTCTTCCAAACTTCTAATGCCCCAAATTATTGATTCTTCTTGTAGCAAAGTGTCTGAAAGGAGATGCCACATGTGCTCTAAATTTTGTTATTCCCAAATATTCCCTATTCAGTGCAGTCTGAATTCAGTTTCCACACCCCAACATTGACTGATTTTGTCAAAGTTAACAGCAATCTCCTTGTTACTAAATCCTGAGGACACTATCCTGCCTCATTTTATTCTTACTGAACTCACTTACTACAGCCAATGATTCTCTTCTCAAAACACTCTCCATGACAACACTCTCTTCTATTTTTCCTCATGCTTTGACCACTTCTCTGTTTTTTCCATCTCTGTCAGCACCTTCTCTGACATCTTCTGTGTTATCCCTACAGCTCACCTTCAGGTCTCTTCTCTCTCTGAAGTTTCCTCTCATCCATTTCCAGAGATTTGAATCCCATCAGAGGTTGATGAGTCCCTAATTTATATCTGCAAACAAACTTCCACACTTTACTGTCCTCCCACCTCATTGAACTCTCCACTTGATTCTCAGACTTACTATGTTCAAATATCCCCAGGCTCCTCTCCTTCCCACACCCCAACTCCCAGTCTTTCCCACTTTTGAAAATGGTACCATCCTGTTCTCTCTTTCTCAAGCCAGAAACCTGAGTACCATCCCTGCTTCTTCTTCTCTTCCAACCATTCTGTCCACAC
>RJWT010004956.1:0-32051 GCA_004365215.1 Cuniculus paca
TAACAGAAGTGGATTATATTTGGTAATAGCTAGACTTAAATTACAATATGGAGTTTTGTTACTTGAGATGTGATACCTCTAAATATTAACATGGAAGTAATTTTAATTGTACGCACACTGTTTTGGGGAGCAGAAAAGGAACAGTGCACAAATATTTTTCACAAGAAACTTTATTGCTCTTTCTTTATACCAAATTTGCTTCCTGGTTTATACATTTTTGGACTTAGTTTTGTTTTGTTGATAAAGAGTTGTGTGTCATCTTTTGTACAGATAGATTGAGAAAATAATTTTACTTACTAAAGTTTTAATATTTACTGTTATTTTTCTTCTTAAATGATATTAATTTTTATTTTCTTCTAAACTGTCTTTAATAGCATTCATCCTATTTTTATGTTGTCTTCAATTTAAATTGAAATATACTGAGATACAAACTTCTGTGTGCAGTCCAGAAGAAAGACTTATAAACTTAGAGGTCCTGCTTATGTTTGTGGACTCATTTAACATTCATCATTTAGTCAGCCTCAACTCTAGCACTCAGAATATTTCAAGTTATTTTGTCATGGAGTCCATGATTGGGGGGTCTAATTAAATTAAATGATTAAAAAATCCAATAGAAAATCTGAGACTCTTAAAAATGTGATTGAAGTCTTTGACTCTAATTTTGTTGTAATTCATTTTTACTACAGATTCTGAAGAATATTTCTGTGTAAAAAGAATTTTCTCAGGTGGAGATCAAAGCTTTTCACATTACTCTAGTCCCCAGGTAATAACAAACAACAGCAGAAAACCCAGCTGCGTATAGTGGTACACACTTGTAATCCCAGCATTTGAGGGGCCTGGGAAGAAAGATTTTTGAGGTCAGCCTGGGTGTCGTAATTTTCTTGTTGCTGAAACAAAGTGTGCAGTGCTTACAAGTTAAAGGAGGAAATGTTTATTTTGACTCACGGTTTGGAGAGATTTCAGTCTATAGTCAGTTGGTTCCAAGGCAGGGTACTGCATGGCGGGGGGTCATCCCAGAGAAGAAACAGTCCATGGCAGAGCAGGCAGAACCAGTGAGCAGCAAGCAGTAGCAGCCTACCTTCTTTTCTCCCTTTATATTCCATTCAGCCTACAAGCCTATTGGTGGGTACCACCCACACCCAGTGTGGACCTTCCCATTATCCACACCCAGACTATGCTAATTCCAATCAGTGAGTACCACACACCCTAGAGTTCCAAAAAGCCCCACCTGTGATTATAAAGCTTTTGGGGGATGTGTAGATACAAGCCATAATACTGGGTTATGTAGCAAGGTCTAAGCACAGTGAGACTATGTCTCAAAAAAAAGCAAAATACCCATTTTTTCCCCCTGATCTATTTGCTAAGTTTGTGTTTCATTTCGTTTAAAACAAAAATCTCAAAAGCAAATACATGCTGGCAAGTTCTTTGTTTTGAGTTACAGATAATATTTCTTCTCTCTGACTAATCTCTTCAATTTTAAAATTTAGAACTGTGGGCCACCAGATGACTTTAGATGTCCTGATCCTTCAAAGCAGATCTGGACAGTGAATGAAGCTGTGATTCAAAAATGGCTAAGCTACCCTTCTGGAAGATTTCCTGTGGAAATAGCCAAGTAAGGAAAATCATTTTATCTATACAAAGACAAATATAATCTGTCAAATCTGTGATAGAACAACCTTTAGTAGGGTGTGGAGGATCTCATTTAATATTTTTGTCAGTAGATAGCTCTCACTGTATAATTTTTATATAAAAACAAATGTCTATAATTTCCATAATAATGGATCTTATTAAAGGTCTGATTTAAATTTGTACAAGTTGTATAGTAGTTCTTTCAAACATACAAAGATCGATGAGAAAATATAAATTGTAGCTATCTTAGGATTTGATTTGAAATATGTTCCTTCTGGAATCAAAATGATTCCACTGTCTTACCTTTTTATCCCTGGAAGACTTGAATATTACTTCTTTCTTGAATATTAATGGTCATAAATTAATTCATCTGAACTTAGGATTTTTGCCTGTTAGTTTTGTTTCTCTTGGTGTTAGTATGTTAAAGGTGGTATAGTCATGTGCAGCTTAATGATGTTTTGGTTCACAGTGGACCTCATACTGCAGTGGTGTCATGAAGTTAAAATGAAGATGAAGTTTTCCTATTGCCTAGTGACATTGCAGCTCTCGTGGTGCAGAGCAGTACTCATGTGTTTGTAGTGATGCTCATGTAAATAAACCTACTGCACTGCCAATTATATAAAAGTATAGCACATAAAATTATACACAGTGCATAGTACTTGGTAATAAATGAGCATGTTACTAATACGTGTATATCTATCTATCTGTGTATCTACTGAGACAGTACTTACAAGTAAAAGTTTTCAGTACTATAGTATACTATGATACAGTGTCAGCAGCTTCATATATCTCATGTTTACTGAATTCTTGAGTTTATCTAATTTTCTCTTGCACTTGATTTGTTTTGTTCATCATGGCCCTAGGAGGAATAGATCATACCATATATCCTTATAGCATAGATGTGTAATCATCTCTATCATCTAGGTTTCCATGTACTCAGTGATGTTTCCAAAGTGATGAAATAGCCAAACAACCTATTTCTCAGAATCTACCCAACGGTTAAGTAATGTAGGACTGCATATAAGCTGTTTGTTATTTTAGATTTTTTTCTCAAACTACAAATTTTCTGAATATCCCAGAGTAGCCCTCAAAAACAGTACCTGTAATTTTCACTACCAGGTGGAGTTTAAAAATTAAACGTGCATGCTTATGTAAAATATTTTAGGAATTTCATATTTGATGAGTTAGAAGATGAAAGTAGTATTTGAGAAAGTCTAGGGTAAATAGTAATAGCTTTATCAAGTATTATCTAATCAGTCTAGTAATTTGTGTTATTACTCATTTTAATTGGGTTTTGGCTAGGGGAGTGCTCTGTAACATTAACTGATACTAAGTAGTTAAATTTCTCATTTTGTTTCTTTCGTTATTTTTAAATTTCTTTTTAGCGAGATAGATGGAACATTTTCCTCATGTGCTTGCCTAAATGGGAGCTTTCTAGCTGTTAGGTAAGTGGGAATTCTTTGGTTTGCTGAAACTTCCAAATATATTGCATGAAATAACACATTAAAGAAGTAAAGTCATTTTAAAGTGTCCTCCCCCCCCTTTTTTTTAGCAATGATGATCATTATAGAACAGGCACCAGATTTTCAGGAGTTGATATGAATGCTGCTAGGCTTTTATTCCACAAACTTATACAACCTGATCATCCTCAGATATCTCAGCAGGTTTGTTTTTACAGTATTCTGTATTTATAGTATTGAACTATTGTGTGTTTTGTCCCATTTTATGTTGTTAACCTTATTAACTTTTCAGTTTCATACTCATTATCATGTACTGTGTATAACTTTATTAAATACAGTAATATAAGAATTAAAATTATTTATTTTAAAGCATTTGTAATTTAGCTGTCAAATATTTATAAGTCTTTCCAACTGATTTAACAGATTGTGAATTACTTAATGTTTTGGTTAAATCTATAGCTATAGTGGTAGAAAGTTCTTAATTCTCTTAGTAATGTTTAGGCATTGTTTTTCATTGTGCTTCAGAGTACATTGATTGTAAGGCATTGTGTGTGTTTTCACCATTTCACATTTGCTATAGTATTGGATTTTTTTTTCTTTTGTTTCTTTGTTTTTTTTTTTTTTTTTTTTTTTTTTTTTTTTTTTTTTTTTTTTTTTTTTTTTTTTTTTTTTGGAAAGTACATTCATTTTAAATGAAGTAGGTTTTATTTTTTATCAAAATATAGGTGGCAGCTAGTTTGGAAAAGAATCTTATACCTAAATTGACTAGCTCCTTACCTGATGTTGAAGCATTGAGGTTTTATCTTACTCTACCAGAATGTCCTCTGATGAGTGATTCCAACAATTTCACAACATTAGCAATTCCTTTTGGTACAGCTCTTGTGAACTTAGAAAAGGCTCCACTGAAAGTACTTGGTAAGAATTACAGTATTTTTTTTTTCTTTTGAAATCTTTTCTCTTTCAGTGAAAATGCTTGTAAGTTCTTTCTTTTTGGCTGTTAGAAATTATGCTGCTTTGTTTATTTAACAGTTTCCTAGGAAAAACAACCTGCTTTTCCTTTTCTTTTTTTCTAGTCATTTACTTCTAATTGTTGGAGTTGCCAAAGACAAAGCATGTTAGAGATAGAATTTTAATCTAATAACTAGAGACAGCATAGAGGAAACTAAAAACTGTTATGTTTTTTCCGTTATCTAGAGTGTGATCTTGCTATTAGAAAAGCAAAGGAAGAAGAATATTAACAAACATGAATTTTAAATTATCTCTATATGATGTCAAATATTTGCCTTATGTTTACTGGACTTCCTAATTTCCTGATGTTTGATTTAAATGTCTGTGTTTGTAGACAGGATTTTATGCATCTTCTGATCTCGCAGTTCTATCTCTGTTTGCTCTGGCCATTATACTTTGTGTACTACATTTAGTCCAGAGTCTTTTTTTAATAGTATTTACTAGATAATATGGAGCTAAAATATATAAAAGTAACAAAATCAGTACAGAAAATTTTCAAGCTAACGTGAAGGGAGAAAGCGAGAAGCAAAGGGTAGTGTGCTGGAATCAGAGGAAATTAGTTTGTTGGTCAGCTTTTCCATTGCTGGGAGAAAATACCTGACAACTCTAACTTCAAGAGAACTTTATTTTGGCTTGTGATTTCAGAGGTTTTGGTCCATGGTAAGTGTGTCCATTTCCAAGGCAGAAATACGGTGGCAGGGCATGGCAGAAGAAAACTGCTTAATTTATAGCATCCAGGAAGCAGAGAGCAAGGGAAAAGCCAGAGAGGAAGAGCTACGATCTCCAAGGTCACATCTCTGTGACCTGTTTCCTCCAGTGAGGCCCCTACCTTCTTAGCTGTGAACTCACCAATGTGCTCATCCATTGAAGTTAGTGCCTTCCCAATCCAGCCACCTCACCAGGAGTCTTAATCCAGTCAAAATGACAGTCAGGATTAACTGTTACCACCAGTAATAGACAAGGGAAGCAGAGACTCAACAAAAGTACTGCTTTCCAATTTCAAAAGTTTTTGTATTCTTTTTACTTGTTTCATAGGATCATCATATTATGTAGTAAATGTGGACAATGACAGATACGGAACATTTGATAACATTTCTGCATTTGATTTTCAGCAGTTCTTTGCATTTTAAAGGTGGTGCTCCCCAATATTTTAGCTTTATATTAAGTGGAAAGATAAAACTTCAAAGTCCTTAAATATTAGAGCAATACAGGTTTAGAATATGTTTTGTTTTTAAAAATCTGTTTTCAAAATGGTTTAAATAACTTTAATACTAGGTATAATGGTGGGTTTTTAATGTAATTTAGGCAACCAAGTCTGTAAATTCAGTAGGCATTTTGTACATTTTTTTTTCCTTTTAAGAGCTTTTATGACAGTGTACTTAAACCTGGGGGTGGGGTGGGACTATACATGTTCCTGGGGTTTTCAAAGAGTTAAGAAAAGCCAGTATAATTTTGAAAATTGTGATTTTAAAATTTTATTTTATTTTATTTTACTTTATTTTATTTTATTTGCATGTTCACCCTTTAATAACAGAAAACTGGTGGTCAGTACTTGAACCTCCACTATTCCTCAAGATAGTAGAACTTTTTAAGGAAGTTGTGGTACATCTTTTGAAACTCTGCAAGATCGGCATTCCCCCTTCTGAAAGAAGAATTTTCAACAGTTTTCTTCATACTGCATTAAAGGTTTTAGAAATATTACATAGGGTATGTCCAATAGTTTGTTTTCCTCTTTCCCCATTCCTACTAACAGATTTGATAATGTTCATTTTAACATTAATATATTACAGATTTAGATTGGCATGAAAAATATATTTTATAGAAATTTGGAAAAGCTAATTATAGTTTCCTTTAAAAGAAGTGATATATTTCAGAGCTTTAGCTTTGTTAGGCTTGTCTGTAGTTGGGCAGAACAATAGCATATTAGTGAATTAGAATTCTCGGTATTTTTTTGGTGGAGAACATAATTTGTTCATTTAATATGTTTTTGTTAGTTGTGAGTGGTTATCATATGAAAAAGACTGGGCCCTAGTTGTTATGAACATTTAAGTTCATGTTCTTTTGGTATGAGATACTAATGGCCTCAATCAAAATAGAATGTTTCTTTTGAAACAAGTGACTAATTATAAATTGGAACATTATATAATTCATTAATTTGCCTATTGTTCTTTCCTGCCCTTCTTCCCAGTGTAAGAAATAGTACCCTTTACACTTGTAGCAGTACAATTGTATGAAGAAGTAGAGTCTCAGCTGTTTGATTACAGATGGATTTGAGTCCTCCCTGACAGTTGGTAGGTATATATATCTGTTATGCCATTTGGTATTGAGTTGCTGTTTAGGTGAGACATGACCTAAGGGAGAAGTGTATGTTTCTAGACCATAGATAAACTGAAAAACCTGTATGAACCTTTGATCTTCAGGGGTTTTTTTTGTTTTGTTTTGTTTTTCCTTAACTGTTTCTTTGTACTTTCAGGCCCTCCTTGCTTAGAACTAAGGTATATAATCGGGGCAAAAGGATAGTCTTTCTGTTCTCCGTAAGAAGGAACTTTTTTTTTTTTTTGAGACAGGATCTTGCTATGTAATTTAGGCTGGCCTTGAACTTTGGAGCAGTCCTCCTGCTTCAGCCTCCTGCATACTGAGATTATAGGTGTGCACTACCATGCCAGGCTGAAGAAAGAACTCTTACAGGCCATTTATTTTCCTTACTTTTAGTGAAACTCCTGGGCATTCTCAATTATTTAACTCCCTGAACTTTTTCCTTTTGTATTTATTGTGTTCAAGATTCCTAGAAAAACAACTTTATCTTTTCATAAAGATTAGCAAAATGATAGCCCATCTTTCCTAGAGAAACAAGTCATTCCCCCAGAACAGGGCTTTCATGCTGCATATCAGAGCCTTAGTCTGCAGCAAACTGCTATTACAAAGATCCTCTAACTCCTTGGGATGGATCTCTACTTTTTTGTATACCTTTTGCTTATAATGCAAGAGATTAAATTTGTTTTTCTTTCTTGACTTTTTCCTACTGCTTCGATGAACCATCCCTTTTCATTTGGACCTTATTCCTAAACAATTATTGTCTTTGTCTTTATCATCTACTTCTCACCTTTAAAATAATTCTTTTTCTCCTTAATTATGTTTTTTACCTCCAGGAAAAGGGAGTGGGGCAACCCAATATTTTTGTCTTGCATGACTGTAGACAAAACTGGAGTAACTTGCCTGCCTTAGAAACCTCAGTTTCTATTTAGGAAGAACTACATGAGGGTTTCATCTCTGGAACTTTAGAATCAGACAATACCTCATTCCAAATTAAGTGTTCTTTAGAGACCACTTTTAAAAAATTTTTATTTTGAGACAGGAACTTAAATTGCCTTAATCCTTCTGCCTCTCCCTCCTGAATAACTGGAACTATATACCCAATCCTCAGAGACCGTTTTGATTTTAGAGCCATGCTAGGTACTAGGATCCAAATTTTGTGTTTTTTATTTTTATTTTTATTTATTTATTTATTTTTTGAGACAGGGTCTTGCTATGTAGTTCAGGCTGGCTTTGAACTTACTATGTAGCCCAGATTGGCCTCAAACTTGTGATCATCCTGCGTCTGCCTCTTGAGTGCCAGGATTATAGGCATGTACTACCAATAGCCAGTTTAGGATCTAAATTTTGTTAGTTGAAAGTGAAGCAAAAATAATGTAACATTTATTACTTTTTAACACTATCCAGGATTACAACTTGCTAGTAAATAATACATGTGAGTGCTTTGAATATATTCACTTAAATTTTCTAACCTTCTGTAGTTGGTATTTATCCCTTTTTATAGACTGGAAAATTGAATTTCAGCATCAAAACTCATAAACTAGTAAGTAGCAGAACTGAAATATAAATTCCCTGCTGTTTGTAATATTCTTCTTTTTAAGCAGATAATAACATATGTTTGGAAGGGAGTTTGACCTTGTTACTCCCCTAGATCCAGAAGTTTGCACGCTAGCTGGCATTGTAAGATTGCATGTAATACTGTATTATGTGAAGGGATCTAGATTAAGAATCAAGCTGGGTATGGTAGCACAGCCTGAGGATATATAGCAAGTTCTTGTCTCAAAAAAAAAAAAGACTGGGAATCAAAAGGTCATGTTTTAGTTCTTTTTTTGCTGCTGTTGGTGTGATTTTTGAATAAATCTTTTTTTATCACATATATAAATGAACAGTTATGTATAAAATAACTAAAATATCAACCCTGATAGTTTCCTAGGATTCGTGTATTGTTTAAGTTACACAACATATGGGCCTGTGAGTTCAAAGCCAGTCTGAATACAAAGTGAGACCCTGTCTCTAACCAAAAAAATAAGTAAATTATATAACATGTGGATGTTTTTACACATCAAAAGGCAGGCACTACCATTTGTAGAGAAAACCACTACTTTTGACTTAATTTATTGGGTTATTAGGAAACTGGGTGTCTTGGTTACTTTTCTCTTGTCAAGACAAAATACCTCATGCCCAACATGAAGGAAGGAAGGGTTTATTTCTTACAGTTTTTGGAGGTTTCAGTCCATACTTAGTTGGCTCCAGAGCAGAGTGGCATGGCTAAGAGGCAGCCATTCATGGTAGCCCACAAGCAACAAGAGCAAACAGGGCAAAACAGGAAAAAAACATGCCTTCTTCCTTCCCTTATATTGTATGCCAGCTCTGTCCCTGGGTGGGTGCAGCACTCACACCACCAATCCCAGTGCTAGACAGTGAGCCAATCGCAAATGCTAAATTCATCCGTCTCCGAGGCTGCAGGAGGCTTGGGGGCCACCTCGACACAAACCATACACTGGGTTCTTGTTTGAAGTTATTATATACTTGAAAGCAGGATGATACTGGGAAGAGTTTCTTACACATCTTCTAGATATTCTCTAGAGAGTCAGTTGTCTTTTCTTCTGCCCCTTACTTTGGAGTTAGTGTGCTTCAGATCAGTCTTGCTTAAATGCATGCCTATGGGGGTTAACTCCCAGAAATGATTCGTTTTTGTATTTAGAGAAACTCAAGTTATTTATCAGAAACTTGGTTTTTTTGAAGACATTATATGTCTGACAACTCTTTCTTTCTCTGTCCCATGATTATTAGGGAAAATCTTCATTTTACTTATTGACTTAACCCTGGAGCAGGATTGGAAACTAGAAAACAGGGTATTCCATTTCCTGTTCATTTCAGAGTGTGTGGATGTGCTTGTTCCTCCCATATGTCATGTCTTTTGGAAAGTTTTTGAATTAAAAATCATTTCTAGTTCTTCAAATGGCATCATAAAAAAAATACCTTGGTACCTGCTGTCAGGAATGGATGTTATCAGATAAATGAGTTTACTGGCAAGTTATTTTGGGTTCTTTCTGAGTTCCTGTAAAAGTACCTTGTAGTGATATTAGCGTGCCAAAGGAAAACCCTTACTTGGTCTAGCCTAGTTGCCATATATTGTCAAAAGCTGTGATTTTTCAAACTTACTTTTTGTAAGGAATCCTTAAACCAAGTGTATATTAGACATGTATATACTCACTGTAACTATCTTTACAGCTTATAAACCAAATACTAAACTATAATTAAAAATGTGAAATTAGAAATATTATGATCAAGCTTATGTGGAATTTATTTTGTGCATTTAAAGTAATTCTGAATGTGTAGGTTATTTTGAACTTTTACCATGGGATTTGTTGTATTTTTATTCATTTTGCAAATATTTATTGAGTGCCTACTGTATGCTTATTATATTGGTTATTAAGGATGCAGCGATAAGAAAAAGATGTGATTTCTGCCCTTATTGAGTGTATAATCCAGAAGGGTTGTGTGCATGCAAGTAAATAAATACTTAGCATACAGCATGGTAAGTAATAGATTAGGAAACAGGTGGAGTGTCAATTCTGAAGGACTACAGAGTTCCTGGGAAAAAAAGAATGTCTTGTTGAATCTTATCTACCATGCCAATTTTGTATGCATACTTTGAAATTCTTGATTTTGTATATAAATTCGTGTGCATGTTGTTTTAAATCAGTCTTTTTGTTTAATGTTTAATTTCCATTTTCAGTTTTAATTGGCTTTCTCTTTGGTTGTAAAATAACTGTCTGGGTTAACTATCAGCTGTAATTTCTCCACAAGTCTCAGTTTGAAATTCGTGTGTTCTTGAACCCAAACTTGATTTCTGAATTTTTTTTTTGTTTTTGTTTTTGGTGACAGGGTCTCATTGTATAATAATTCAGATTGACCTTGAACTGCTTGTGTAGTCCAGGCTAACCTGGGACACATGGCGATCCCCCCACCTCAACTGGGAGTACAGGTTGGGAACATTAGGTGTGCACCACCACACCCAGCCCTGAACTGTTAATTTTTATTCTAGCATATCAGTGTTATATTTGGTGGGGTCTGTCATTTCATGTTCATTGGACACCAGCATTGTCTGGTTAGAGTTACACCTCTGCTAGAGTTTTTTGTTCCTTTTCAAACTTTGCATAATTTGTTTAGTGTGTGTGTGATTTAAAAAAAAAATTACAAAGTTACTTTTTAAATTTTTCTATCAGAAATTTAGCCAGTTTAGTGTGTATGTTAGACAGCTTTGTTGTTTCTGTTGATTATTTTCTTTAGAGTGCAACATCTGACTGAGTCTATATCTGACTCCTTTTGTTTTAATTTTTTACTGCTTCTTCACTTGTCACAACTTTAGCTTGCCTCCTTTAGAAAAGGTGCCCTCAGTATACCCTTGATAAACCTTTCTTTTGAGCTACTTGATAGTCTTCCCATTACTTTAAAATAAAAAAAGACTTAATACTGAATTTCTTATCCTTCCCAACTTCCACACCCTTTCTTTTTTTCAGTTTTTACTTTTTATTAATACATGTTTGCATTCCATAATGATTACAGTCCTTGTTGGTATTTGGTCCATATACATAACACATTTCAATTGTTTTTCTCAACCCCTTTTCTTTCCCCCTTCATCTCTTAGAACCCTTCCCATTTGAACGAAATCTATCAGCCTATTTCCTGTTACCTTTTATTTTGCAAATCTTGTGCTATTTAAGCTGATTTATTTGATTTAATGTTATGGTCTCAAGATGCATTCATTTTCCTGCAGATGACTCAAGTTTATCTTTCTTAATGGCAAGATGTACTCCATTGTGCAGAAATACTACATTTTCTTTATTCATTTTTCTGTTGATAAACATATAAATAGGCCACTTCCAAGATTTAACTATTATGAGTTTTGCTGCTATTAACATGGGTATGCATGTATTAAAGTAATATGATGTGTTAATTTTTTCAGGAAGATACCTAGAAGTGGAATAGCTGGGCCAAAGGGAGTTTCTAGTTGTAGTTTTTTGAGGATTTCCGTCCTGATTTCCATAGTGATTATATTAGTTTAAGTTCCCACCAACAATGTAGAAAGGTTCCTTTTTCTCTGCACTCTCTCCAGCATTTATTGTTTGATTTCTTGATGATAGCCATTCTTTCTGGAGTGAGATAGAATCTCATTCTTGTTTTAATTTGCATTTCTCTGATGGCCTGCTGTGTTGAGCATTTTTTTAATGTTTATTGGCCATTCGTACTTGTTCTGAGAAGTATCTATTCATTTCCATTGCCCATTTTTGGATTGAGTCTTTCATTCGGAGGGAAGCTTTATATATTCTACATATAGACCTCTGAGGGGTGGCTGGGAAACAATTTTTCCATTCTGCAGGTTGTCACTTCAATCTGTTGGTTGTTACCTTTGCTGTACAAGTTTTTAAATTTGATATAATTCTATTTGTTGATTCTTGGTACTACTATTTCTTATACCACTGAAATTCTGTTCAGAAAATCCTTGTTTACACCTATGTCTTCAAGAGTTTTAGCTATTTTGTCTTCTAGCAGATTATTTGTTTTAACATTTAGATAGATCTTTGATCCATTTTAATCTTTATTTAATGCATGGTGAGCCACACTGGTCTATTTTCAGTCTTCTGCATGTAGATAGCCAGTTTTCCCAGCATCTTTTATTAAAGAGGTTGTTTTTCCTCCTGTGCGTGTTTATGGTCCTTCTGTCAAAAATCAAATAGCTGAATATGCTTGGGGTTTTTTCTGCATCTTCTATGCCAGTGACGAACCTTTTAGAGCTTTCAGTGATGCAACCTGCCCCCGTGGCATGCATACCATAGATCTGCTACCACTACTCTATTCTGTCCCATTGATCCACGTGTCTGATTTTTTTTGGTGTTGTTTTTTGAAACAAGGTCTTGCTGTGTAGTCCAGGCTGCCCTCTAATTCATGGTGATCCTCTTGTCTCAGTCTTTGAGTACTGGGTTTACAGGTGTGTGCCACCATACCTGGCTTCACATGTCTGTTTTTGTGCCAGTACCATGCTGTTTTTATCACTGTAGCTTTGTGATACAACTTGAAATCTGGGATTGTGATGCCTCACTGAGATTGTTGTCCTTTCCCGATTTGTGTGGCTGTCTGTGTGTATTTGTTGATGATCACTTTTAAAATCTGTTGAATCAGGCTTAGAATATGGAAGTTGTCTTGAACTCTTCATTTGATGTTTTCTGTCCATGTAGGTGCTGTGCCCTACATTCTTTCTTACTATCTAGAAATCTTGAATCTTTTAGTAGTATCCTGATTCATTTTCTTACCACTGCCCTCTACTTATTCTTAACTATATCTCATTCTACTAACAGAATTTTCATAAAATGTCACTAATTCTATTATTTACTGACATGAACTTTAAATTGTTTCCTCGTGTATCAACTCTTCCACCACATGCTTTGCAACAAAACACCCCAAAACATTGTTGTATAACAGTAAGTACAGGCATTCTTCATTTATCAATGAAGTTCTGGCCCTACAATTTGGTCATCAAATGAATTGGTTACTAAACGAGGAATTGTATATAGCATGTTCACAACTTCACTCAGCTCAGCTCAGGTTGTGCCTTTGATCCAGTTTTGCTCTACGTCCCTCTCCCCCTCTTTGGACAGCAGTGTGGATGAGGCAGTATGTACAAGTTGTTGTCTGCTTTGGCTCTTGCTTTTCTCCCTGCCTAGAATGATCTCTGTATTCTTGCTGCTTGCTTCTCCAGTTTTCATTTTGAATATCTTCATATTGAATGTCTTCATGCTGAAATGTCGAAAGATAAATCTAATGAATATCTATGTACCTCTATTCTGAATTTAGCAGTTGTTAACCTGTTGTTACATTCATTTGCTTTATGTCTGTTTGTGTATACACTTTTTTACAAATCACTTCAAAGTAAAATATAGTTACTGCTCTTTAATATTTCAGCATTTGGCTGTTGAAAATGCAAGCATTTTCCTACATAGCTGCAATATCATTATTTCTCTTAAGGAAATTAATCCTATAATAGTTAGACATATTTAAGTTTCCTCAATAATAGCACTCCTGTAAAAACTGGAGAACAGTCAAATGATGTATTTGTTGAATCTTGTTACTCTTTTCCATCCTGAGAATGCAGTGTATTTATTTAGGTTCTGATTTTATCTTGCAGTGTCTTACAGTTTTCAGGGGTCTTGCTTTTGGATTTTTTGTGTGTCTTGTATAGAAGGTAATTTAGGTAATTTATTAGATATTCCAAAGTCTTTTATTTTTGGGGGGGGGGTGACCAGGAATCAAACTTAGGACCCTCAAGCATGTCAGGCAGGTGCTGTGCCTCTGAGCTAAACCCTGGCTCCAAGTCTTTTATTTTTAATTCCATTGTGGATAGAAAGCATAGTTTGGATTTCTTGCTGGGTTTTTTTTTTCGTTTGTTTGTTTTGTTTTGTTTGCTGAGTTTTAATTGTTTTATTTTGTCCTTCCCTCCTCCCAAGTATCAACGTGTGTACTTCTGTTTTTAAGAGTTAACCAAGTAAGTGAGGAGAGTTCGCCCCAGATTTTGGGACTTCACTATCTGGTTTGCTTTCTGTGATTTTTTTCTTCTTTGCTGTCTGGTGAACCTGGCAAACCCAGTCTCTTTCTAAAGATTCCTCTGGTAAGACCACTGCTTTCTGCTGATTTGGGAGTAAAATGTGCTTCTTGCTGCTGCTTCTCCTCACCTCCCTCCTCTTTCTCCCCGCTTCATAGCTCGCTCGCGCTCTCTCGCTCTTTTTGCCCATTTTTGCCTATGTTGGGTTGGTTTATAGTGTTTTTAAATAGTTGCTTTATACGTTGCTTTAAAGTTTGTTATTTTATTAAAAAATAAATAAATAAAGTTTGTTATTTTTTCTGGGTGTAATGGCACACATCTATGAACCCAGTGCTGGGGAGGCTGAGACAGGAGGATCACAATGAATTTTAGGCCAGCCTGTGCTAAATAGTGAGTTCTAGGCCGGCCTGAACTATATAGCCGGACCGTGTCTCAAAAATAAATAGTTTGTAATTGTTATTGTCATAATTACTCTAATAAAAGATAATCCTACCATGTTCAGCACCAAAATTCTTCCTGTCTCTTTTCACTTAAAGTAATTATTATCCTTTTTTTTTTTTTTTTTATATCTCCACTACCTTGACTTTTTCAATAGTCTTGCCCAATGTTGTACGTCCTACATTCTGAATTTCTCTGATCGTTTCCTCCTGGTGATATTTAACTTGTTTGTATTTCCTATAAACTGAACTTGGGTTATAAGACTTGTTTAGATTCAGGTTAAATCTTTTCTGTAGTTGTTCATGGATGATGTGTATACTTTTTCTCATGTCAGCAGGAATATATTTCATTGTCTCAGTATCATAATGATTAATCATTGGTTGAGCTGGTTTTCTACATTGTAAATACTTGTTTTTCCTTTTGTAACTAGTAATACCTGAGGTGATAAGCTATACACTGTTCATTTTTACATCTTATTCAGACACCACCTTTTAAAGTTTGTTATTATGAGATGTCAGAGAAATAGTAACACTTAAGCCAGTTGTGGTGGTGCACACCTGTAACCCCAGCACTCAGGAAGCTGAGGTAGGAGAATTGCTGTGAGTTCGAGGCCAGCCTGGGCTTCATAGTGAGCGCAAGATCAGCCTGAACTAAATAGTGAGACCCTGTCTCAGGAAAAAAAAAATGATATTTCATAAACATTGGCTATTCTCATTGTTACTTAGATCACATTCCCAATTTGAAGTCCTTAGATTTTCTATTTTATGATGTATACACATTAATTATACTCATCTCATTTTACTGTGGTTATAAAAACATTTACATCTTTCTACTAGATTGTGGGTTTTGAATGCAGATATCACATCTTATGAATCTTGTGTCTCCTGTTGCACTTAATTAGGATTTTGCATATAGTAGGCACTCAGTAATTATTTTCTACTTAAATATTTTTCAGTCTGTCTTAGGTACAGTCACTGGTTAAATTTGTTAATTTTTTTTTTTTAGGTAAATGAGAAAACAGGACAGATTATACAGTATGATAAATTTTATATACACGAAGTTCAAGAATTGATAGACATAAGGAATGATTATATCAACTGGGTCCAACAGCAGGCCTATGGAATGGTATGTTTCCTGTTCCTTTTATAGTTTAACTTTTATGTGTCATTTGTTCTAATATGGAAGAAACTAGTGTTTTGGAAGATATGGAAGAAGCCAAGTTTTTTTCAGAGCTTTTGTTCAGAACTTAGTTTTTAGATAAAAACACATTGTGAAGGAGTCGCTGTATTTATAAGCAAACATTTTACTCTTCTACCAAAGCCACCCCAGAGGCATTACACGTTTTTAAAGAAAAATGCAGTTGATACTAATTTTCAACTCTTAGTTATGTTTCATGAAATAACTCCTTATTTCTCTAATGTTGAAAATTCTGTTCTCCTTGATAATAGCCCTGTAAAGAACGTGTTATTATTGTGGGGTCAGTGCTTCAAAACTAAAACAAAACCTGTGACTACTGATTCTATTTTTGATTTTCCTTTTTCTGTTTACTTTTATTTCTGATGGTTTATATATATCACTCATGTATCTACTTCCTGCGTGTGCGCTTTAATAAATAGATACATAGTATTAAGACGTTAAAATAGTAATATAATCTTAGAAAACTTGAGTTAGGTATGTACAATTTAATGTAGAAATGGAGAAGCAGCTAGATAAAAGATTGTTAGGTTTAATGCTCTTGTTTGCTAGCCATTTAATATACTTGAGGCCAACTTTTCTGCCCCCAAAGTAGGTAATTTAACGTTCATCCTGTGGTTGTAGAATGCATAACCCTTTGTTGCATGCTAAGCACCAGCTAGCTGTAAACTTGTGGACAGGCACTCAGTTTATTCACCAGCAACTCTGATACTGTCTTGAATATGTCTAGTAGGGGCTAAAAATACAGAATTTTTGAGCAATAGTTTTGTTAGTTTATATTGTATTCTCCAGAAGTCAGGTCACTTCTAGAACATCTCTTCCTTTCCTAAGGACATACTTGGGTCTGGACTAGGAGAAAGATTCATTGAGTTTTCTTCAGAATTACTGGGAAGCTAGATTGAGGCTAAAGCCTTCCTACAGATACAGGTCGATTCATTTGCTCATTTAGGAAATACTTGCCATGAGGAATCAGACATGTTAGGTGGGGTCCTATTCTCATGGAACTTAAATGCAGTGGTCAAGATTGACATGAATCCAAGTAAAAATTGCTTGAATAATATATAAAGAATGAAAACCAAGCAGTGTGCCTGGCAAGCGCGAGGTCGTGAGTTTGATCCCCGGTACCAAAAAGAAAAAAAGAAAAAATCAGGGAATGTTAGGAAGACTTGTTTTTGAGGTTGGGTAATCAGAAAATACTTGTCTGAGCCAGACACGCTGGCGCATGCTGTATTCCCTACGTCTCACATGCCTAGGTTCATGTTCCACCTAATCAGTTATTCCACTGTGTACTTGGGGACAGTAATTTATCTGAGATTTCGTTTTCTGTACGTCAGGGTAACGGTCTGTACCATTACATAGTTGTTGAGATTAATTGATAGGATCCATTTGGAGTACTTCAGGTAGTTTCTGGTATATAGTTGTCAGTGGTGATTATTATTACTGGCATTGTTGGCACAGGATGTAAACTTGGCAGTGGGCTCTGTTTTGAAGTCTGATAGCTCTCTTTCCAATTGCCTTTCTCTGTTTGCACTATAATGAGACATTTGCCTTTAGAATGACATATGACATTCATGACTGACCTTTCTTCATTGAGCACCTCATTTAAGGATGAAGTCTACACAGTTACAGAGATCCCGTCCGGTGACAGTTTGGTATTATAGTCACAACATTTGCAGGCCTTGGAGTTGTGTGACAATACTGCAATTATAAATGGATTACCCTAATTTTAGATTTTTGAAGGTTAATTTTTTATTAGTGATATGAAAACACTAAATTTAAAGTGATTTCAGAGCACTCATAGACCCCTAAGAATATAATAACCTCTGGGTATCTGCAAGCCTAGTTTGAGAAACACTGCCTTGGAAGTAGATGACTGTGAATTATGACAGAGGTTTTTTGAGTAGAACTTACATCGATTACATAAGTTACAAACAATGTGTATTCTGACAAAGTTAAGAGAAATTCTGTAGGATATCTTTAGTTAGCAAAAATTTTGTGCCTTGTGGAAAAGTTACGGTTTGAATATTTGCCTTTAATTATGGTAGTTGTGCCTCCTAAACTCATTTTAGTACATAGCCGTGCTAACATCAAATTGATTTTCGTTAAGGAGGTATTTTCAGTATTACTGTTTTTTAACTAGCATAAAGTAGTTGAGGACTGTCTTTCAATTTCTGTTTTTTCCTCCTTGCCTGTAATCCTCTCATATCTATTATATGGTTATTTCAAAATCGCGCTCTGTTACCTGGTCTTTAAACGACATGCTTTTTTTCCTCTCCATTTTAGTCAGACATAGTAAATAGGTGGTTGTGGCAGTGGAACCTTTTTCGTGTATCTTATAAATTTTGTTTAATGTCACATTTTAGAAATCACAACCTAACACCAGGTACGGTGTCGCACACGTATAATCCCAGCACTCAGGAAGCTGAAGCAGGGGTATCACTGTGAGTTCAAGGCTCCTGAACTGCATAGGAAGACCCTGTCTCCAAAAAAAAAGGGGAAAAAGAATCTAATCTACTTCTGGCAGTAGAGAGCTGGCAACTTACTTTGAAGGTTTTTGTGCAACTCTTAGTTATAATGTTTGACTTCACAGAACTTTTTTTTGAGATACTTTAGTACTTTCACATTTACACAGAACCTTGACTTTTTTTCACCCCGCACCCCCTTTTAAAAATGAAGTTCTTATTTGTGTTAGTCTTGTTTGTTTGTTTGTTTGTTTTTGTCTTTTTTTGAGACAGGGTTTCACTCTGCAGTTCAGGCTGGCTTTGAACTCACTTTGTAGTCCAGGCTGGTCTCAAATTCGCAGTGATCCTCCTGCCTCAGCCTCCCGAGTGCTTGGATTACAGGCGTGTGCCACCACACTCTGCCATGCATTAGTATCTTAATTCTGGGTTGAGCTCCATGTTGAACTTGTGAATGAAGTTTTTAAAGACTCTGCCATAAGGAAACTCATGTAGTATTTTATGGTTACATAGATGTGTATAAGTATATTCAAGTGCACATGTATGTATTTATATGTTTACATATATATATACACCATTATTGTCGAGTTATTTTGAAATAATTTTACTGCTTCACTATAAAAGTTTAGAATATTCTTTGACAGAATGTAATTACTGTGAATTATAAGAAATACATGTTTCATATAATTATTTTACTATTTATATGTATCTCAACATATTGTATACAATATATAAAATTTATTTTTGTCTCAAATTTTATGTGCACATATAAAAAGTTTTACCTTGTGTTAAATATAATAAAATATTTTGTCTTTATGGCATAAAATATTTGGCACTTTTTTCTCCATTAATTTGTCAAGGATTTTAAAGATTCCATCAGAAATACATTTATTATTCCTAAACCTTGATGACTGATTCTGTGAATCAGTGCTGGCTTTTCTTATACAGGTTGAATATCCCTAATTTGGAAATACAAAATTTAAGATGCTCCAAAATTCAAAACCAGTGTGGTACTCAAAAAGTTTTGGCACTGTTCTCCCTTAACTTTTCTCTGAAATTGTTTGTATACAAATAACAGTTGCTCTCAAACTGCTAGTTTTTTTTTTCTTTTTATACTTTTAGTTACTATACATGCATATCATCAATACATGTGTAGTAAAAATTGACTAATTTAGAATAAAGTCTAGAAAGGTCAACACATTCATATTTGAATACAATGAAATTCAAGTTTAATGGTTCTTTAAAATTTGGATGTGTTTTTTTTTAAAGAACTGATACACCTGCCCTTATGAGATACATGTAAGATACAAATGAATACTAGTTCAACTAATGTAAGTTGGTGAGACTATTGTATTCCCTGATATTCCATATACACTTTTAAGTCATAAATCTTACTCAGTATTGTGCTTTGTGTCTGAATCCTCACTGTGTGTCCTGCGAATTGAGCTGTGGTGCGTTGCCTGTGAATTGTGCTGAGCTATACTCACTAGCAAACTGGAGCCACTGCCTGATGTGTCCGAGGGCAGACTAGCTTTGGGCAGTTACACTGGTAGTGACTTCTCTGGGTTGAGTTTCTTCCTCACTCATTTAAAGAAATAAGGAGGTTTACTAAAGAACAGTTGTACTGCCTTGTGGCTCTAGTATTTCTCAAAAAAGTTCATCCTTAAAGCTTTGTCATTTTTAATGGCATTAATATTTTGCAGGGATCTGTCTTTAGGATCTTGGACTGACCATGTCATTTTGTTTCCCTGTGCCTTAGATTACTAAATTGTATTCGTGTATTTTTATTTCTATTTTATCTGCATAGCTGGGCATGGTGGTTCACTCGGGAGGCTGAGGCAAGAGAATTGTTGCAAGTTTCAGACCAGCCTGGGCTACAAAGTGAGCTCAAGGCCAACCTGAACTGCATAGCGAGACCCTGTCTCAAAAAGACCAAAAGAAAAAAAATTTGGCTGCAAAACTACCTTTTTTTATTTAGTTGAATTAGTTAAACAACTTCAATATCCCTCCTTTATACCTTATCGGAGTAATCCTGTTATGCTCTCAAATCAGTATGGTGGCAGCAGTGGTTTAATATTTTGCCATAGTAATAAGTTGAAGCTGAAACATAAAAAGGTACTCATCTGTTTTGTCTACAAAAACTGGAATTGACTGTTGGTGTTAAAATGCCATTAATCCACTTACCGGCCCAGTTATTTAAATATAGGATGACCAGAAATTAGAGTTTTTGTTAATTTTGTAAGGCAGTGTAACAGGAAGTATAAAAATGACAGTTTTTATCAAATTTGTGTGATACAAAGATCGAGTGGTTGAAGCAGTGCAAAGGATAGGCCGTAATAAATGTGCTGCCCTGAGCGACCCGGGGGTGCTCTGTTAGGTGGTTAATGCAGCCTAAATGAATTAGACCATGAAATTCTGACTTTCAAACATCCCCTTCAGGCCTTTGTCACTTCAGCCTTTACAGCTCTGAATAACGGAGATTTAGGCATGCCTTCACCCAGTCCGAGTCCTTTACTCAGTAGTCCGTGCCTCTGTGTGTGTGTGTGTGTACATGTACATAATTCACACTGTGAGGGCTGTGTTGAGTGTCTGGCCATGCACCTTTAACTGACCTCACATGTTTTTCTCATGCAGTTCTCTACCCTGCAATCACTATTTTCCCTTTACGTTTCCCTTGGAAATACTACTTGGGTAAATTAAATTTGAGCTACCTTGCAACCCTAATATTTCCCAGAGTTCATTGCTGCTTCCCTTTTATTTTTTCTCTTCTCTATGTTTGTTTCCCTTCCTCTTCGCCTCTTTCTCTTTTTTCTCTTCCTTGCTCCCTTTCTCTCTGTCTTCCTTTCTCTCTTCCTTTCTTTCTCTGGGTCTTTTTCACCTCGCTTTCCTTGTTCCTCTGTCCCTTCCTTCAGACAGGATCTCACTGTGTAGCCCAGAATGGCCCTGAACTTCTAGTGCTCCTGCCTCAGCCTCTTGAGTGCTGGAATGACAAGTGAATTATGAGAGTAGAGATGTGAGCCACCACACTGGCTCATAGCTCATTTTTTAAGCACACTTCAGAAATTTTTTGAGCCTTTCTCTGCAATCCTTAATCCTCAAAATCGAAATTTCTAATAATGGTCTTAATCTGGTGCCTTTCTAATAGATGAATAATTTTATTTGATGTCTAATAGTCTCTTGTGTCACATTTTCATATATCCCATTATTTTCCATATTCCAGTCTGCAGATTTTTGGTACAGCATTGCTTAGCCACACGGCAGATTCTGACATTGCCTCTTGACTTCCCTAGTGCATAATGGTGCATATGGCACCTTTATCTAGTTACATATTGTAATTAAAACAGTAGTACATACATAGTAATATTTCATTATGTGTGTAAGTCCATCTCCAATAATATAGTCTTTTAATGTCTAGTAGGCCATAGATGAATATTGATAGGTATTTCTTTGCTTCTCATATTTTCTTCATAGTAATAGCACTTTTTAAATGTTCTATAAGAGAGCTGGCTGATAATGCAGGAGGCTGTACATATATATGTGGGCACAGAGGCTACATGAGGAATTTTTATACCTTTTCAGTTTTGCTGTAAACTTAAAACTGTTCTAAATTTGTTTGAAAAGCCCTGTAAGATAGACTATTAAAGGATTTTAAATATTTCTTTTAGATTTCCTTCCAATTAAATTAGTATAATCTAAAAAGCTATTTATATATTTATTTAGCGCTTGGGATTGAACCCCTGGCCTTTACACTGAGTTAACATTCCTAGGACCTTTTTTTTTTGAGGCAGGTCTCATTAAATTGCCTGGTCTGGCCTCAAATTTGAGATCCTCCTGCCTCAGCTTCCCAAGTAACTGAAATAACAGGGTGTTAGCCACTGCAGCTGCTCTTAACGCCTTGTGTGTTCACTTGTTTAGTATTAACTTGGTGTGTGGGATTTTTTGAAACTTTTTTATACTACCCTTTCCTCCTGTGCCCTATACTGGGCACTAAACCCAAGCGTGTTTGGCAAGTGTTCTACACTTGAGCCATGTTCCCAGCCCTGAATGAAACTGTTACCAGTTACTTTCTTTCTCAGCAGGATTTCTATTCATGTTTTGCTTGTGCTTCTGGTCCTTTCAGTTACCAAGGGCAGTGCCCTCTCTCTGGATAAGATTAATTCACTATGCGAAGTGTTAGCCACAGACTTAGTAACATCTTTATGAATTCTAGTGCTTTATTTTGCATGACTATAAACCCAGAGCATATATGGAAGTATTCTGCAGGGAAGTGTATATTCCTGAGTGTGGTGGTGCACATCTATAATCCCAGCACTTTGAGGAGTTGGGTAATTTAGCAGGAAATGTAATTCAGTGCAGAGGTGCAGGGTTCAATCCCCAGAAAGGTTGTGAGATCATGTACTAGACAATGTAGACACAGAACATATATCATCACAAAATGTTCTTTTTAGCCCTGCGTGGCGGTACACACCTGTAATCCCAGCACTCAGGAAGCAGAGGCAGGAGGATCACTGCCAAGGTCAAGGCCAACCTGAACTACAGAACAAGACCCTATCTCAAAACACCAAAACCAAAAAAAAAAAAAAAAGCATATAGGCTTCTTCAGTAAAGTGATAGACTTTCATTATTATAAGTTCCATTTTCCTTCATAAATACACCTTTTTCTGCTTACCAATCTCTGTGTCCTGTTCAGCTTTTAAAAGCATGTAATATTAAGTTGTCATGTATTACTGATTATTTCAGTCAAGTAAAAACAATTTATGGCTTATTTACCCTCATTTTGTTTCTATGTTGCATTTAAAAATACTAAACATTTTGGACTTTGTCCAAGTTAACGTAAATCTTATAGACTGAGATATTTTCTGCATTTTAGGTAGAGACTGAACCATACAGTTTTTTCAAGATCACGTTAGGTTTACGATTAATTTTTCCTGTTCTACCTAATTCTGCAAATGACAATATTTAGTTCCTGAAACCTTTTATGTCCTAGTCTTGATAATTTTATGACTACAAGGTACCTGAAATAAAGTGTTACATTTATAGACATATATAATGCATGTGGGGAGGGTAAATTTTGTTGTGTAGACGTATTTTCTACTTCTTTAATTCAGTATTCATCCATAGCAAAATATATGGAATGCTACTTTGAATAGATATAGTGAAATTTGGACACTAACATTGCTCTTTCCTCATTATTGTTGCACTCTGCACTGCTGTTTTAGGATGTCAGCCATGGATTAACTGAGGTAAGTTTGGTGTGGTAAAGTTTCATGTTCAGAATAAGATACATTGTTTTTTCCTATGGGATAAAAGTCAAAGATTTCTCTTCTGTGTGATTTTTTTTTTTTAAAGAGAGATTGAGAAAGCATGAGCATGCTTGTGTGCACGCGTGCACATGTGTGTTTGGGCGTGTAGAAATTACCCTGTGTAACAGTTTAGAAAAATACTTTAAAGACAACTGAAACTGTTTTAGTTAACATTATACCTATATGATGCCTTTCAAGAATAGTTACATTAAAATAGTTTCTGTTCTCATCTTCCAGTTTAACATGTAATGTGACCTAATATCAAAAAGTAAACTTTGACAAATGCTTATACAAGAACTATATTAGATAAGCAAAATGATCTTATTTTTGAACTGATAGATTTCAAACATGGGAATAAAATTAAACTTTCAGTGTGATCATCTTTCTTACTTTGTCTCATGTATTGTCTTAAAGTTCTAGCACTGGGGTGTAAGTAGTAACCCTAAACCACTCCTTTAAAAACACTTGAGAATGTTACATTCTTTCATCTGTTATAGATGTTAGATTTTGCTTTGTTTTTCTTTGCTTTTTTTGTTAGTTTTTTTCCCCCCAGAACTAGAACCAGTGCGGTATTTTGAGGTAGTTCTAAATTAAGACATAGGGTCTTATATAACTCAAATGGTAGAATGCTTGTCTAATTGTGGCCATAGGTTTGATCTTCAGCACCCAACAGAAAAGAAAATGAGTTTTGATGCCAAAAAGAACTTTAGAAATACGTAAATCTTTTTGAGTTTCAAAGAAGTAAAATGAGTTTACATGACCCGTACCTAGTAACACATGAAAAATACTGATTAGTGGCAATTTAGTGTATGATACCTATAATTAAACATATTGTCATAATAGACCACAGAGTAGATAGTAGTTCAGCATTTTCAGATTATTTTTGGTGGTTGCAGTTAAAAACCATTTGAAGTAGTTCAAAACAAGGCAGTTAGAATGGAAAAGAACTGAAAACCATATTGTTTTCAGAATGGTTAGAGAATTTGGAATACTTAGCATAGAAAAAAAGACAGTTTAGGGAAACCATGGTCTGAAACTTAATATTTAAACCACATATGCTTCAGTGTAGGGCAGAACAAAGGCTTAGTGATACATAGTGATGCATAGAAATACAGACATCTTATAAAGGACTTTGTAATTACTTAAAAAGGAAGCAGTGATTTTTCCCCATAGGAATTCTACATTGGAATAGCTCTCACTTCCATACAAAAATACTGTTTTGAGATTTTCATCTTGTGTAGGTGGTAGGAATAGACATTCACTAACTGCAAGAATGTGTGACTGCATATTTTTACTGCTTATTTTAAATATTAAGTGCAGTAGATTCTTGGGCTCCTAATTTTGGCACCCTAGTAGCACTCAGGTATCTGTTAATGGAAGAATAAACGTATTACCAAGGGTCTCAGTTGCTAGTGTGGACCTAGCATATAATAACTGGATACTTTGTTTAACATAGGAACCCCAAATTGTAGAATGAAACTTGGGACTTAGTATGTGCTAAGCAAAAGATACTTGTTGTGTATAATTTTATAGACTTTCAAGTATATGGTTCCCTTTTAAAATTGGAAGTTAGGTTTATTCCAATGCCTCATCTAATTATCAGTAAAAATTCTATATTCAGAAATAAGCAACATGTTCTATTTATAATCCTGAACCATCATATGAAGCCAAGAATGTGATCATCTTTACAAGAAATGACACAACACTCACAATAAATATATTATAAATCAGCTTTTACTAATAACTTAATTCTGTATTCCCAGTTGGCAGATATTCCTGTTACAATCTGTACATATCCATTTGTATTTGATGCCCAGGCAAAAACTACTTTGTTACAAACGGATGCAGTTTTACAGATGCAGGTAAAATATTGTGCAATACTAATCTGATTGGAGAATGTTTTTAAAATTGTTCTTGTGAAGTTTTCAAAAATAAGTATTGGAACATTGCCTATAATTGTTATTCTGGGGACATTAATGACATTGTAGGTTGTCATTCATAAAGTACTGTGAGCAGCTGTAAAGACTCGTACATGTAGGGACGTGTATATACTTACAAGGGCTGCTTATAAAAAAGGTCACAAAAATAATTTAACCTTTAACCATTTTATATCTTTAAACAATATGAACTTCTTTACCTGTATAAATATATAATCTTTATAAACAGTTTTACTACTTCACTTGGTAAAATGTTAGGTTGTTTCAAAATCTTGCTTCATTCTATGTCCCCTGTTTACTTGATAAAAGATGAAAGTTTCTAGAGGTGAGATGATATTAAACTATGAAGCATTTGATCACTTGTTAAGAAGAGGATGTGAAATTTCCTTGAAGTTTCAATAATAAGATGTTGTTCTCAAATTGGTGATTATCTTTGTGTTCTTCTCTCATCCCCTTCTTTTCCTCTTTATGTCGAACATTTTTTTATTCATGATAAAGTTTAACATTTTTATTCACATTATGACTTTGAAGGGTTTAAGTATGCTATCATGAAAAAAGATATTGAGCTACCTTTTTCAAGTGTACTATCTCACTGTGTAGGTGATATTCTATGAAAAAGATGGAAAGAGATCTTGAACATTTAATGTCCTAAAAATGCTTTGAAAATTTTAAGACCCCCAGATTTTGATTACTTCTTTTCATCAGTTCAGATAAATGTATTTGGTGTTTGAAATTCCTCCAAATACCTTGGTTTGGGCCAGGGATTTAGCTCAGTGGCCTAAGGGCCTGCCTGGCAAGTGTGAGGTTTTGAGTTCAATCCCTGGTGCCACAAAAACAAACAAACAAACAAACAAACATCAAATACCTTTTTTTTTTTAAGGGAATAAAGCAAAACAATGAAATGGAACAGAACAAAACAGTGGGGATATTGCATTTCAAAAACAAGACTGAAGGAAATCTCCCATAGTTGCTATATTGCATAGTGTTATCCTCTAAACAGATGCTCAGACTATTGGCCCCAGGTCTGCCAAGTGTATCAATACAAGCATTAAGTTGTTTTTGTACCTCAGTTGCTATCATCCCAGCCGGATGCCCACAACAGGAGAGGGGGGTGTCTTCTTGTCTCCCAGCCCGCATGCTCTTTGGCTCATGGGAAGAGTGGACTGACTTCTTGGTTCTTTTCTCAATCCACAAGCATGGCCGCTGCTGGCTCATGGGAAGGACAAGCTGACTTCTTGGTTCTCTTTCTGGCCCATGAAGTTGGCTGCCACTGGCTCACAGGATGAGCAGGCAGGCTTCCTGCCTTGGTTTTTTTGAGACATGGTCTTGCTATGTAGTTCAGGCTGGTCCTGAACTCACTGTGTAGCCCATGCTGTCCTTGATCTCAGAGTAATCTTCCTGCCTCAGCCTCCTGAATCCTGGGATTACAGGCATGCACCACCACGCCCTGCCCCTTCTAAATATCTTAAGAGTAAATACTAGAGAATTTTTGGAATGTGTTTATTTTCATTTTCATCAGAAGAAATAAATATTTTGTGAAGGTCTATATACTGACAACTAATCCAGTTTTTGTCAAAATGATATGTGATTTGTGATTTTAATATGGTATATTTCATTTTCAAACAAACAGGAAAAGTCTTTGGGGGAAAAGCATATTTTAAATGGTAAAAGCACATATGCTGACCACTCTACTAATGAATTTTTATAATACCCTTCTCAACCAGATTGTTCCTTATTCGCTTCAAAGGTTTATTTTATGCTGTTTTCTTTTTCTTCTTCTTCTCCATCCCTATCTATTGTTATTTTTTAGGAAAAAATGCTGAGATGTATCACTATTACAGTTGTGTTTCCTTACCTTAATGTTACAAGTTATACGTTAATACAAAAAAAACTTGAAAGGTACTCTTTATACTCTGTTTACTAAGTTCTTATGCTATACTAGATAAAATACTGTGTTATGTCAGGTGTGGTGACACATCCTGTATTCCACGTGCTCCAGAAACTGAGGCAGGAGGATTGCTGTGAGTTCAAGGTCAGCCTGAGCTACATAGCAAGGCCTTGTCTCAAAGACTCAAGGAAAAAAAAAAAATACTGTGCTAGATGCCATCTAAATTTGGTAGTACAGAAATGATCTCTGAAATTATAACCTACCTGTAACTTACGGGTCTTTGTAAAATCACTATTAAAACTTTAATCTTTTATTTTCTAGATGGCTATTGACCAAGCCCACAGACAGAATGTCTCCTCTCTTTTTCTCCCAGTGATTGAATCTGTGAATCCCTGCTTAATTCTAGTGGTGCGTAGAGAAAATATTGTAGGTGATGCAATGGAAGTCCTTAGGAAAACAAAGAACATAGATTACAAAAAACCGCTCAAGGTAATTTGACATTTTCTTTTACATAATTGGGCCTTTTATTTAGAAACTTAAGTTTTCTTTTTTGTTTGTAGTGTATCTTTGATACTTAAATAAAATTATATAATTTTTAAACTATAAATTGCTGGGCATTTATTAGTAATAAATAGCATATAATAGGGCCTCTGGAGTGTACTTTCATTTTTTATACAGTCTATTCAGTGTTTGCATTATGCTAATTTAGGTTATATTTGTTGGAGAAGATGCTGTTGATGCAGGAGGAGTTCGCAAAGAATTTTTCTTGCTCATCATGAGGGAATTACTGGATCCTAAATATGGCATGTTTAGATATTATGAAGATTCCAGGCTCATTTGGTTTTCTGATAAGGTAAAATGTCCACCCATCCAACTTACTTCTTTGTGTAAACCTTTGTGTATACAAGCTAACTCAAAGTTTTTACTAAAAATAATTACTGGAATTTTAAAAAATGCTTTAATTAAGATCTGCTTTATTATTTGAAAAATAATAAACTTTAGACTTGGAGTTATCCGGGACACACTGATGCTTTACCACACATTTTGGATTAACAAAATAAAGGGACAGTTAACCTGAAGATAATGTTGACTTTTCCTTCTGCTTATTTCATTCTGGGAATTGAATAATGGCTAGGTTAACTTTTCTTCTGTGAAGAATTAAATTATTAGAGATAATTAAATTATCATTGATGCCTCATTATTTAGGTAAGAAGTCAGCAAGCTATATAGTCTGTAGGCCAGAATCTTCCCACAAAAATGTGTTTCTAGTATGTGTATGGTTTGTTTATATCAGGAACAAAAAGTTTTGGATAAAAAGGCACATTTCTGAACTGCCAATGGCGTTATAACCCAGAACAGGTTAAACACTGTGCTTACCTTTCAACTTAGGAATTCTGTAAGAAGCAGAGGTTTTTCTGTGAAAGTATTCAAACTGTGAACCAAAATACCTAAAAACGTGTATGGTGCGCTTCCTGTCACCCCAGCTAGTTGGGAGGCTGGGATGGAAGCATCACTTCAACTCAAAGGTTCGACACTAGTCTGGGCAGTATAGCAAGACCTCTTTCAACAACAAAAAAAGATGGTCCCTGCTTCTTTTGGTGCTTGAAATTGAACTAGGGTTTCACACATACTAAGCACGAGCTCTAGCCCAAGATGCCCATTTTCCTTTGAATATTACTAATAGGAATAATTTTATTGAGCATTTTTTGTACTTTATTTCATTTAATTCTCATAATAAATGTCTGCGAGAAATACCGTGTTGATCTTTTGAAAACACTGAGGCTCTAGCTGGGCGTGGTGGCTCACGCCTGTAATCCCAGCACTCTGGAGGCAGAGACAGGCGGATCATTGTGAGTTGGAGACCAGCCTAGGCTACAAAGTGAGCTCGAGGCCAGCCTGAACGGCATATTGAGACCCTGTCTCAAAAACACCAGGACTGGGGATCTAGCTCAGCGGTCTAAGCGCCTGCCTGGCAAGCGCAAGGTCGTGAGTTCAATCCCCGGTGCCGCAAAAAAATAAAATAAAATAAAATAAAATAAAATAAAATAAAATAAAATAAAATACTGAGGCTCAATAGTTACTGAACCTGGTGTGGAGTCCATGTCTAATTAAAAAATTTATTTTCTCAGCCATCATGTTCACAGGATTTTTTCTTTTTTTTTGTGGTGGCACCAGGGATCAAACTCACAACCTCGCACTTGCCAGGCAGGCTCTTAGGCTGCTGAGCTAAATCCCCAGCCCTAGAATTTTTTTTTTATATGAATGCATAATGCTGAATTGTTCTTTAAAGGTGAAGGACAATATTTTGTAATGTTTTTATTTATCCAACTGAAGTAAAATAGTTAACAAGTATACCTTCATATAATATAATGTTCAGCCATTAAAAACCGTTTTCTAGAAAGAACATTTAATGACAAGTAAAATGAGATAGAACTTTAAATATAGCATTTTCTAAATTTACAACAGATTAATATGTTTTAATTTACCTATTAATGGGGTCAGTGTGATAATTTCATTAACCACCACCCTCAACCCCTTTTACAAACACATCTGCTTTCAAGTCAACTTTTTTTAGCTGTGGTTATTAGGTTCCAGGTATCTTCGTTTTCTTTCTCATGTTTTTTCATTTTCCAATTTTTGAAACTGTATTGTTTTTTAAAATCAGGAAAATGTTTATAGTAATATTTTCACCTTTAATGTTGTTTTGTGTTTTGTAGTGCCGGAATTTGATTCCAATGTATTTACGCACGCTAGGCAAGTGCCTGTCACTAAACTGTTTGTCTCCAGCCCTAATTTATTATTTAGTGACATAGAAATGCTTGTGTTCCTGGTAAAGGCATGTGTGTATTTCAGCTAGAAAAATACATTGAATGGAAATATAAAAAATACTAAGTTATATTATGCCAGAAAGGTAGTATAATAAGAATAAAGTTTTTTATTACTTTTTTCTATACTTTCAGATTTTTCTACTGTGAGCTTAGGTTTGTTGTTTGTTTTAGTATAGGTTTTTATAATCAGAAAAAAGTTAATGTTTTAACTTGTAAGGTAGGTCTAACTTACTCTTATATTTTTCAGACATTTGAAGATAGTGATTTGTTCCACTTGATTGGTGTTATTTGTGGATTAGCAATTTACAATTTTACTATTGTGGACCTGCATTTTCCTTTGGCTTTATATAAGAAACTGCTGAAAAAGAAACCATCCCTGGATGATTTGAAAGAATTAATGCCTGATGTTGGGAGGTCAGTTATAAAAAAATGTTGAGGGCAGAGTTTAAGAGTCAAGAAATGGGGAATGTACAAATGTTTTCCTTCTGGGAATAATTATCTTCTGTTATTTCTGTTAAATTTCTGAAATAACCAGAAGCCCTTACGGAAATCAAAATTTTCTCTTGAAAGAGTGAATTATTTTAATAGCACTCTGAATTTTTGTCTTCAAAGCTCAACTTTTAGTGGTTTTAGGAGGTAAAGTTTTCCGAGAGTGTTTAAATGACATATTTGGACTTATGATTATATTCTTTCCATGTTTGAATGTGTAAAAAAAACCTTTTTATTATGTAAAGTGGAATAAAAATTAAAAGAACAAATGTTAGAAATGAGTTGATACATGGCCTTTTTACTTAGAAGAGAGAAAAGCTATTCTTTTTCCCCCTTCCAGTGTTGTTTATACATTTGCCATTGTACAACCAGTATTCTTAAGCAAATATAAAATTACAAATTAATGGAAGAATTTATCGACAGGGGATGAGAAATATATATTTATTCATAAGCAAAACAAAATACCCAATAATGTTTTACCTTCAAGAAATATATATATTATTTTACAGAAGCATGCAACAATTACTGGATTATCCAGAAGATGATATAGAGGAAACATTTTGTCTAAATTTTACGGTAAGATGAAAAGACACAGGTTAACTTGATTATTCATTATCTCTTCTATTAAACTGGTTTATGGTTTTTCTTTATTTTGGCAGATGAAATTCTTAACCCTTTAGCTAACATTTATTGAGCATTTACTATGTGCTAGTTCCAGTACATGCATTATTCAACTTCAGCAGTCCTATGAGGTTAATACTATTCCTGTTTTACAGGTGAAGAAATTAAAAACAATAATTACATGTCAGAGTCAGCATTCATACCCCTGTGACTTCAGAACGTACATACTTCATTAATATGCTAAGAATATTTACAGATACAAAGGATTGTTACCCACATGTTCATTTTTGAGCTTGCAATTATAGGAATGTTTATAGAAGTGAAAGATTATTGTAACATGAGTATTACTAATGAAATTAATGCTTAAAAGTTATTTCCTCCAATACATCCTTTTGTACTTCAACTGCTCATTTTTGTCTATCTTATCTTACTGTTGGATAATTTAATATAATACAAATATATTGCAATTATTATTTAGAAACAAAATTGCAAATCTTGTAAAAGATGCAAAATTATATTCAGATGGTGAAAGGGATGTTGAATGACTGATCTAGTCACATGCAAAGCCATTGACAGATGAGGGTCTAGCAGAAATAGACCATATAGCAATTGAACTAGAGAATATCAACAAAGGTGATAGAAAGATGCTTTGTGAGGGGACAATTTGATTAAGTTATACTTGGCAAAATGGTAAAACCTTCGGGTCTTTTTTTTAACATTTTTTTATTTTCATATTTGTTTATTTTCCTTCCCCCAGTCTGCTCAATGGTTTTGTTGTCAAAACTGACAAAAAATACTATATTTTGTTGTTGCACAATCCCTCCCCTCTTGCTCCCTTCCAAAAGTTTCAATTTTTTATTGGCACTTATTTTCTATGAAAT
>RJWT010004957.1:0-24268 GCA_004365215.1 Cuniculus paca
AAATGCTGTTGATGAGACATAGGCTTGGGATGACCTTCCACCAATCAGGCTTTTGGGCAACAGGAGGTCAAAGATGAGCTACCAAGAGTTGCAGGATTAAACCCTTACATTTAAGCATAATGCTCTGGCTTAGGGTGCTCACATACAGTTAGTTATTTCTCTTAATAACTTTGAATGGTCAAAAGCCAGACCATTTCTATTTTATAGAAAAGGAAACTCAAGCTTGAGGGTAACTTTTCCAAGTCTTCTGACCACAGACCCCTATACTCTTGGAGTTCTAACATGTGTTAACCCAATGCCTTGGTGTCGATCCAAAGTCAGACTTTGTTTCAGAGAATGATGAGCAAACCGAGACGAAAGGACAACAGGATCAGGTGCCTACATAAGCACTAACCACTCGAGTATGTCCAAGCTGGGCTGTAGACACTGTGGTTGCCACTGTGAAGAATTCCCTGGTCCCAGAATCGTGAGTGCCTTACAGTTCATCTGCTCCAAACTCTGCCTTTTACCTGAACAAACTAAAGCTCACACAGTAAGCTCAAGTCAGACGAGAGAGGTGCTCTTCACCAAATCTGCCTTGTCGAGGTGCTTCCAGCCTAGAAGACGGCAGCACCACAGGTCGCAAGACAGGAGCCACGCAGGGTAATAAGTAATTATCTACAAATGGCTTTCATTGACCTAGAACAGACTGAGGCTTCAGAGAGCAGATGTCGCCTGGGCACAGCGACCCAGCAACATATTTCTGAGCAAAGAGCCTGAGTGAGCTGAAGCCACATCCTCTGTGTTTACTGCCTTGCGATTGGCTTCATTAAACTCTGCAGGAAAAGGCAGTAAGGTTAGTCCAACCAAACAAGCAGTTGTGGGCTGAGGGATCAAAAATCCTGTTTGGAGGGGCTGGGGATCTAGCTCAGTGGCCTAAGCACCTGCCTGGCAAGCTCAAGGTCGTGAGTTCAATCCCTGGTGCCACAAAAAAAAAAAAAAAAAATTCAGGTATTAAAAATCCTGTTTGGACAAGCACTTGAACCACGTCCCTCAGAGTCAAAAGGATCCAGTTTAATAGGCTCGGAGTGACCCTTCCTTTCCACCGGAGCCTCTAGTGGTATTGGCAAATCCAGGAAATGTTTCCATTGCCCAGAAAACATGAAGCAGGCCAGAGACTCGGCGCTGAGTTTTAGCCACACTCTACCCCTTGGCTACAAGCCAGCCCCTTAACTTGCCCTTGTGAGGCTCAGTTTACTCTTTGTAAGGAGGTTAAAGCCACTAGGACACCCGGAGGAAAGCAGTTCTTGCAGCCTAGAAGAGACAAATGTGGCAAGAGACCCTGCCAGATAAGCTTTCAAAGCCCAACTCTGCTACCTCCTAGGGGTGAGTCATGTCCACTATCTGGCTGTCACTTTCCTTGTCTGTAACAGGGTCTACAGGGAGGAGAGGGGCAGATACTCGTGGGTGCACCTAGTAAAATGCCTACGTATACACACACCATAAATGGTAACCATGATAAGGATTTCATCAAGTTTGAAATGACGTCCTCCTCCTTCACACCCTTCAAAATCTAACCCAAATGCCTTCCCTTGCTGGAAGCATACCTTAATTCGCCAAGCTAAGAAAACACTGAAGCGTAATGTTCACTGAATTCTTACAATGTGCCAAACATAGTATTGAGAACTTTACCAACATTATCATATCAGGTTATGACAACTACACAGCAGAGCCATTTTTATACTCACTTAGAAGGACAGTGCAGTTCAGTGAGACATAAGAGAGCTATCCACAGTTATTGCTTTGGTATAGATATAGGGGTCTTCGGAAGCCTCGTGTGTTGGAAGGTGATCAGATCATGGATCCACTGAGTTCAAAGCTGACTTGCCTTGACAAGGTGAGGAATGATTAGTGGCAGGTCACTAGGAGCGTGACCTGGAAGGGTACATCATTCTCCTAGCCTCCTCCTTGCTCTCTGCTTCCTGGTTGGCATGATGTAAGTGGGTTTCCTCTGCCCAGGCCTTCCACTATACTGTGTTTGAGCCTGCCAACCATGGACTGAAACTTCTTTAAGTTATGGGTGTCAGCTATTTTGTGCCAGCAACAAAAAAGTGACAAGACAGTTACTAAACAGAACTAATATTTATTTCATGCCAGGTTCTGTACTGAGCATTTTACATATATTAGTTCATTACATCCTCAGTAAGAGGATATGAAGTAGGAGTTACCATAAGAAATAAGCATTTTTTCTTTCTCTTCAAAAAAGATAAGAAAAGGGGCAAAATGAAAACTGAGCTTTGTGAATGGGAAAGGGAAGGGCGTTTGAAAAGAGGAGACAGGAATGGGGGGAAAAAAGAGGAATCAATATGTATCATGTACAGATAAAAATCCCTATAATGAATGTGGCCATTATGTACACCTAAATTGTACCAATAAACTTAAATTTAAAACACACTCGGTTAAATGCTGAAAAAACAAAAAGAAAATAAGCGTAAGGAAATAAGGACAGTATGTCATATGCCCCAAGATTCAAGCAGAGGTAAATTCCTCTAGAGACTAGGCAGTGACCACTGTACCACACTGCCACGATGTAAACCCAGCCATCCTACTTGGCGACCAACGTTTAATAACTGTACTTCACTCACTCCAGGAAATAGTGGCATTTTATCTACACCTCTAATGTACTGGTCACTTTCTACTTCCTGTTATATTTATTTCCTATGCCTGCCTCCCCTTCCACACCATAAGCTCCAGGAAATTGGGCTGTATTTTTTTCTTTCCAGTGTTGGGGATGATATTTAAAGAAGAATTAATGTTCATAGAATTTTAAAATGAACACATCTTATTTTAGGTTGGCCCTGTTCTGGGTTTTTTACATGGAGAAAAATTCTGATGGTGGTGATGAGAGCGAACTGGGAACACCAGCACTGCAAGTGTCTCGATGATCCACATGTGTGACAACAGCAGCTGCAGCTGGTTACCCTGAAGCTTGAGGACCATGGCAGTCAGAAAAGGGAAGCTGTGGCTGCTTGGGCTGTGGGGAAGGGAGAGGTCCAGCTTGGTGGTTTAAAAAATGTCCACGCAGCTACTTCAAAGATAACAAAATATATGATGGTAGCCATTTTGGATTTGCTATTGTCTTTTTTTGTGGTCCTTTGTTGCATTCATTGTTTTGTTTTTGTTGGTTCTATTCTGTTCTGTTTTGTTTGACTTTTACTATGTCTGAAGGTATGGGCAGTTATTTTGAAGTCAGCAAGAGGCATTATGATAACCATTGCTGATTTCCTGTTGTTTTGAAGTCCTGTGTCACTTTCAGTTTTTTGTTTTTTGTTTTTTGTCTTTCTGAGACAGGGTCTTGCTATGCAGTTGAGGCTGGCCTTGAGCTCACTTCGTAGCCTAGGCTGGTCTTGAACTCACAATGATCCTCCTGCCTCAGCCTCCCGAGTGCTAGGATTACAGGCATGAGCCACCATGCCCAGCTACCCTGGTTTGTTTTGATTGGCTTTATTCTGTTTTATTTTGCTTGGCTTTATTCTCTACAAAATAAAAAAAGTAAATTTGTTTTCTGCATTGATACTTGTAAAAAATAAAAAAATTAAAAATGCCCAAATCCTTAGCTAGTGCTCCCATTTAAAAAAGTGAAGTCTAATTTCCTGCCCTTTGCACTGGGCTGAGCTGAATCGCTCACTTCTAACAAGTAGAATACAACAGAACTGTTAGCATGTGACCCAGGGCCTGACCATGAGAGATGGCTTCAGCCTTGGTACCCCTTGGAGTACACACTCTAAGGGAAGCCAGATGCATCACATGAGGACACTCAAGCAGCCTAAGGAAGGGTCACAAGGTGAGGAGCCATCATGGAAGGGGACTCACCAGTGTCCATGAAACTCCAGAAGATGCACCCCCTTCCAAGATCTTTTTTCTGATAGATACTTTACTTGCATATATTAATTATACAGAATATTGTGTTTCAGTGTGGCACTTTCTTACATGTATATAACATACTTCTATCAGATCCTTTGTCCCATTACCCTACCCCCACCCTTTTCCCCAGCCCTCTTTCTCTTCTCTAATGGTCTTCTGTTTACTTTTATGGCATCATTCTTTCTCTGGATTTCACATATGAAGGAAAACATTCTTCTCTTTCTGAGTCTGATATATTTCCTTTAACATGATAATTTCTAGTTCCAACCATTTTTCTGTATATGATATGACTTCATTCTTCTTCAGGGCTGAGTACTGCTCTACTGTGTATATGTGCCATGTTTTCTTTATCCATTATTTAGTTGACAAGCACTGAGGCTGATTCTATAACTTGGTTTTTGTGAACTGTGCCACAATAAACATGGATATGCACATAACTCTATAGTATATTGACCTGAGTTCCTTTCAAGTATATACCAACTAACAGTATTGATAGATCAAATGCTGTCTCTATTTTCAAGGTTTTTTTTTTTTTTTTTTTTTTGTGGCACCGGGGATTGAACTCATGACCTTGCGCTTGCCGGGCAGGTGCTTAGACCACTGAGCTAGATCCCCAGCCCTGTTTTTGAGACAGGGTCTCACTATGCCATGCAGGCTGGCCTTGAGCTCACTTTGTGGCCCAGGCTGGTCTCGAACTCACAACGATCTGCCTGTCTCAGCCTCCCAAGTGCTGGGATTACAGGCGTGAGCCACCATGCCCGGCGGTTTTTTGTTTTTTTTTTTTAAAGAAGTTTCATACTGATTTCCATGACAGCTGTACTAATTTACATTACAAGGAGCTCTTACACACCTCTTTTTTTCATGTATCCTCATCAAGATTTCTGATTTCTTATATTCTTGATGATAGCCATCCTGCCTAGGTTGAGGTGAAATCTTAATGTAATTTTGAGTCACACTTCCCTGCTAGCTAAAGATCTTGAATGTTTTTTGACATAATTATTCCCTGCTAACATCTTGACTGAAACATCATAAGAAACCCTGAGCTGGAAGACTGAGCTAAGCTATTCTCAAATTCCTCACCCACAAAAAACATAAGCATTGATGTTTTACATTGTTAAGCTTTGGAGTAAGTTTTGCAGCAATCGGTAATCAACAAACCCACCAAGAAACTGGCCACGAAGAAGCCAAGACAGACAAAGAAGGGATGGGAAATGAGAATGTGAATGATGTCCGAGTTTCCCCTTCTCTACCACCTTCTACACAATAGCAAAATGGCCCTCAGCCTTGCTAACAGATGCACAATCTCTATCTCACATAAATTTCCAACTTTCCTTGCTTTCGGCTAGAGTTTACTTCTTTAAATGCCCCTCTCAGAATACCTTAAAGTATTGACTTGGATTTTGAAAATCTTTTTCTAGCTTTTTTATGCTTAGAAAAGCAAGCCATGTTTAAAAAAAGTGTCCAACCTCAGCGCACAGCACTAGGTTACAGTGTTCTCTGGGTGTGAGATCATGTAGGAGAGATGAAGAGGAGGAAAAGGAGGAGACAAACTAGGATGTAAGAACTTGAGAACCCTATTCCCCTGATTACCAAAGGGACAGATGTAGGGGATAAACTTAGGCAGCCATTAAGCTACCCACAATTTCTGGTAAAGCCCAAAGTCAAGTTTCTAATATTGGCATGTGTTTTGAACACACACACACACACACACACACACACACACACACAATCTCATAAAAACAATGCTGACAGTAACCACAACAAAGTGATAATGCATATTTCCAGAGAATCTTTCCCAGCATGTGAGTTCAGAGGGAAGAGCTGGGGGAGGTTGCTAAAACACTCAAGTCACACACAGCAGAGGAACGCTCTAATACCTGCCCCTGGTGAAGAGCGCAAACCATAGGCCCACTGATGACAAAGGCATTGCAAGCTCGGCAGGCCAATTTATATGGGTTCTCTCATTAGCCCTCAGGATCGCGTCCAGTTGGAGCTACTACTCCTACCTAATTTTGAAGATGAGTAGATGTAAACAGAGCGGCACTAGCATGAGAGCCACAAATAGAACTAACCCCAAACGTTGCAGTCTCAGGCCCTCATTTCTCCCACACGATTTCTTAGATTTATTAGATCCCAGCAGTAAAAGTAAGTGGCACTTCCACAACTAAGATGACCCTCCTGTTCCAGCCCTGCAGTCTTCCTAGCCACCCTAGAAATGGACAGCTCTGGAAGAACAGCCATCACTCCCAACCCAGGGACCTGGGAGACACTCCTTGAAGCAGAACGAGCCAAGCTGAGAGTTGGAATCTACCTACTTCTGCCACTGACGACTCCGTCACTGGCTTAGCTACACACTCCCGACGCTGAGCTAGACTCCGAGAGGATATTCACAGCTGACACTCATTTCGGAGCCCCAGTTTGCTTGCCTCTAGCCCAGGAGTGGGCTGGAAAACTGCTGATAGGCTTTCTGGGGAATCATGATCAGGGATAAACGGTGTAACTGGAGTCATAACTCCTTCACAGGTCCAGGGCCGGAGAATAGGGTTCTCAAGTTCTTATATCCTAGTTTGTCTCCTCCTTTCCTCCTCTTCATCCCTCCCACATAATCTCACACCCCGAGAACACTGTAACCTAATGAAGCTAAACAAAACTAGGCCACAGACACAGTTTAGTCAGTCGCCCTCCCCCTCACTCTCACCAACGCCCCCAGAGCACTTTTCTGTCACTTCCCTTGGGTTCCCATGGAATCAGTGCTTGGGGTGGGGGCAGTGAAGGAACAGGAAGGCACCATGAAGAGATGGCTGTGTGTGTGCAGGAGGCAGAGCGTCTCCCCCGCACACAGGGTTAGGGCACTGCCATTTCACAGGGAGAACATGACGCGAGGCCAGCTTCAGAAGCTGGTCAGGTACCATCTCTGCTCCGGGCTCACTTCAGGTAAAACACAACCGACACACCTCAGACCTACCTCCGGGGCCGGGTCAAAGGACTCCACCTCGACTTCAGTTGAGTTAGTTTTGTCTGAAGCCTGCTGGGGTTTTCCATCATCAGCTTTGTCAGCCTTGTCCTTACTTGAGCCTTTGGATGATTTGGAGTCTTTGTCCTTGGAAGTCAATTTGAGGTCCTTCAGGGCCTTGGAGAATTTAGACTCCTGGGCCCCGCCTGAGAGGATTTCCACAGCGATTTCTACCAAGATCCTGCCCCTGAATGACACTCCTTCCCCAAAGCCTTCGTTCAGCTCCTGGTAGTCGTCCATCAGACTGTGGTTCCTGGGGGAGCCGTACAGATTAATCCAGGCAGGCCCAAAGGTCGGGAGGAAGCCTAGGAAGACCCCAGCGTTAGTCACCAGGTTGTGTCCTTGAGTTTCTCATATGTTTGCTTTATGAAAGTTGCTCACAAGCACTTAAAAATGTAGAATATACAGAAAGACCAAAGAAAATATTCACAGGATAGCCTGTCACCAAAAGACATTTCATTAAATTTCCTCCTAGTCTTTTTTCCATGAATGCCGGTACCTGTTCACATTTGTAACAGTATTATAAAGACCAGCACCCATGCAAAGGCTTTCTTGATTCAACAAGTGTTGATTGACTCCTATCGTGCCAGGAACCATGCTAGACAATAACCATAGCGTCCAGTAGAGGACAGACAGAAACAGACACTATAAATATTTACATTGTAAACACTATAAAGGAGCTATATTTTTTGTGCTACGAGAAGAGACAACAGACTGATGTAGCGTGAAGAGGAGTCGGGGGAAGGGAGAGAGAGAGAGTTTGGGCAGAGGAAATGGCAGGTGCCCATTGGAAAGAAGCACAGAGGTAGAGACTGAGCTATGTAAAAAGATCTAGGGAGGATTTAGGTTCTTGAAGAGGACTTTGATCTTTATCCTAAAATCTCTGGCAAGACTTTACAGGGATTTAAGCAAAGATGTAATCATATCTCTTCAGACTGCTCTGGCTGCAGGGGGAAGGGTTCTCAGAATGGAGGTGGGCAAACTGGGGACAACCTCATCTTCATGACTGAAGGTGCTGCGGCTTGGCCTGGTGAAAGCCATAGATACTGACAGAATGAGTCTTCCGAGGTATGGTCTAAGCACATTACTGAAAAGACTTGGTGGTTTTTAACTTACTCCTGGTGTAAGTGCTTTCCCTTCTTGATACACAGTATCTGAGAAAGGGTGCAGTGCCTCTGGGAGCATCTGTTTGGCACCATAATGTCCCTTTCTGAAGGGGAGGACAGCATATGGGTCTGAAGATGACTGCTTGGGTTCAAGTCTCGGCTCTGGCACTTCCAAGTGGTGTGACCTTGAGCAAGTTTTTTAACTTCCCTGTGCCTCAATTTCCTCATCTAGAGGAAATGTAAAAGCACCCATCTCATCTATCAAGATTAAAGGAGTTAAGATCCACTAAGTGCTTCCCACAGGACACTCTGAAGTGCTCGATAGTATCAGCTATTAGTATGAGTATGAGTAACTGTATCATCGTTTGCTGAACAATTCTTCCACTGTTGACAATTAGATGTTCCATATATTTTACTGCTGAGAACTGTGTTTTGTGCTTTAATGTTCCCTCACTTCCAACTCCACTGCTATATACTGGATTCTAGCTCTTCTTTGAGTGGACTTAAAGAAGCAGGACAATTGTGTTAAAAGGGATGGAAAGATTCTTGATTGAGCTGTTTTTCACTCAGTCTGAGGCAGCTAAATAAACATGAGCGGCGCAGAGAAAAGAAAGGAAAGAGACAAAAGTTTATTCCAGGGCACGGGAGGACCAGCATTCAACATGTGTGTGCTGATTCTCTGAAGACAAAGGAGAGGTGCACGCTTAAATGCCCTCTGATGGGGGAGGGCACAGGGCTGCTGACCTAGGCTAGTCAGCAAGACGTAGCTGAAGGAGATAGGTTCATTTGTGGTATGCAGGGGGTCTGGCAAAGGCAGTTTGGGAGGAAGAAACTGCAGGGGTTTCTGGGAAGAAGGAGCTAGACACCATTATGGTTCAGCATGTGGTCTGTCACCATGATGGCGGGGCAAATCTCAGGCGGGGGACCTATCAATTCTATGGTCCCTGATGCCTATTCTATAAACACTCAAACGCATCTTCCTGAATACTACCAAGAATTTCTGAGAGGGAGAAAGAACTTTTGCAAATGGGAAGGTGATCCAGAGGAGGTGAGAGAGGGAGAGAAAAGGCAGACAAATAAAAAGAATTAAGATATGTTAAGTGCATGTACCAATTTTAATAAGCTAAGTTCATCTTACCTACTAAGACGAATGCAAGCATTATGTACTAAAACATATACTAATAAAAAATTAAAATAAAAATTTAAAAAGATGTTTCTGGAAAGTTGTAAATAAAACATGCTCAGATCTGGTTAGGAAATCATGCAGATAGGTGTGTGCTTTTTACATGGAGCAGTAAACACTTCCATGTATGAAGAAATGGAAAATAAATAAGTACTGAGGTCTTTCTACAGTGTCACCCATGGAGGGGTGTAAAAATGTATAAATCTTGTTCTTTGCTAATGCCAAGCCTTCAATGTAAGAGAGGAAAAAATAGTATACTAATTTCATATATATGTGATTATATATCTGCAACCTACTACATGTATGGTATGTGTTTGCGTGTTTGAGTTTGCACATCTGTGTACATGTGAGATGTGTGTATGTTTGTGTTAACTAGCATAAATTTCTAGTGCAGAGGAAGATTGCCGGGGATTTAAAGAAGGAGCTTTTGTTGAGCCATTTAGAGACAATGCTAACTAATTTGGTTTTGCAAATAAAGAGCCTCAAATAAAGGAGTGGTGGCTCTTTCCCTGGCCTCCTCCCTTGCCTGGGGCAAGGCTAGGACTCTTCCTTCCCTCCCTGGCTGGCTGAGTTCACGGCCAGTCACGCTTCCTTGCCATTTTCACGCTTCCATGTTTCACCTATGATTAGGGACATAATTACTTGGGGTGGGGATTTTTAAACACATAAAAGTCTTTCACAGCTTGCAAGTCACACAAAAATAATGCAGCCAGCAGAATTAGCCTGTGGACCTCAGGTTACCAATCTCTGATCTGATCTCAACTGGCTCTTCAGGAGAGAGAACAGTGACTTCCTCAAGGACACACAGTGACATTCATGGAAGAGCTGGGGTCAGGACCAAGCCATGTGACTCCCAGAGCTGGTCCCACACACCGCAGGCTGCAGAGGTGCGAAGGGTGCCCGACAGCATCTGTGCTAATCCTCCCTGGGTAAAGCCCAGGGCTGTCATGTGATCACTTTGAGGCCCTTTCCAAGTCAGGAACGTGGGCGTTTACCTTTATCTCCATCCTGCTCATTGGAGATTGTCTTCAGGTCGATAAAATGGGTTGCCAGCACCACGTCATTCATGCTTCCCTCATCCCACACCTGGATTTTCACCCTCCGACACAAGGGAGGGAACATTTCCTTGAAGACCACCTGCTCATGCCATACAGGATCAGCACAGTTCTTTTGCACTGTGGTTCGACCCTAAAAACACAGGCAGGAGCATGTGAGCTGTGGAAGAAAGTGGCTGTCTGAAGAAAACTCTTCGAGCCAGCTGGAGATACAGAGTGAGTTGCTAAAAATAATGAAACTGCTTCCCCCAACACCTATGAAATCTACGCACCCAGTGAACATTCCTGAGGACCAATTTTGTGCTGGATGTTGCCCTGGGAACCTGGGGCAAAGTGAGTCACTGCCATAGGCAGGTTCTCATCAGCACATCAGAGTGAAACTAACACTTGTGCCTGAGCAGGAACTGCTCCAGGCATCTCCAGGGGTGCAGTGGATATAGACCCTGAGCTCACCTCTTACGAGACTATGACCTTGGATGAATCACTCCTGAAGCCTGGCCCTTAAGTTTCTCAACGTAAAATGGAGGTGATGTTCTGTAAGACATCCAAGCTCATCCCAAGTCAAAAATATACCAGTGTTCACCCTTGCCAAAAGGAGGGGCTCTGGTAGGCACATATTTTGAAGGTAGAGGCATGTGCCAACTACAGTCAAGTTCTAACCATATACCCAGTTCTAATATTTGCAATGCCTCTTGTCCAGGCACATGTAGGACAAGGGCTAATGTACATTGCGAAACAGACTGGGAGACCCTGCTTATGCTACAGGGCCTGGGGACTAGGCAATGGCTTGGGGAAGTAGTGAGAGGCAAGGAAGGAAGTCTGCCTGCGACCTAAGCCATGATCACGCACAGCTCCTTTCAGTCATCACCTATGGGTAACTCCCCCTACCTCCTTGCCGCCTGACACATGGCCTTCTTGGAACAAGCTTTCTCTTTCGAGGAATTTTCTAATTTTTATTTAAACTTTATTTCATTTGATTAAAAATGTCCTGGATGTCCAGCAAGGGTCTAGCCCAGGTTGGCCAGCATGGGTGACAATGGCCCCTCACCGTCTGCCCAGCAAAGGAAACCTCCACAAAGGGATCCACCAGGTCCTTGCCGTCACCCACAAATGCTTTGGTGACATTCGCCATGATGCTGGAGTTCATTTTGGGCAATCCTTCTGCTCTGTAGAGTCTCACATAGAATCTGGCCCAGGGTCTCTCGGATGGAAAACCTTGCGGAATCAGAAGGTTCCTTGGAGAGCAGAAAATTTAAAAAGTCAAAAGCTCTCTCACTTGGAAGACCAGAGAGTGAAAACATAAAAGCTCTTTGGAAGCAGATGGAAAGGTCTGACATGCAAGGAGACTGAGATTCACCATTGCAACACGTTTTCTTCCTAGTGCCAGTGACAGCAAAGGGTATAAATTGAGGGAGTGCAAACCCATTCAGCTCTAGAATTAGAGTGGACCCCGTCTCTCACTCTCCATTCTAAAGAGATGCATTTACGACTTTCTACATCATACACCAGTAGTTGAAACTATAACTCGTTCAAAGAAAAATCAACTATGTTCAGATAAATTACATAAGCTCAGGAAGATATTATCTACAATGGGCCATTATAGACTAGACGATTTCCATCTTGAAAGCTAAATTTCCAAAGGCGAGCCATGCCTTTGAGAGGACACAGCCTGCCGCCTCTAGTAAAGCAGAATCCAGGTGACCAGGCTGTGGAGGTGGCAGTTCTTATGCACCTGTGAGGAGAGGGGTGGAGGGAGGGGAAAGAGACCTACAATGGTACACAGCATTTCTCCCCGACAGCCCCGATAGACGTGTCTCACTTTTCTATTTGCTCCTCGGCGTCAGAGGTTTTGGGGTTGGTCTTTAGGGTGTCGCCTTTGCCGGTCACATTGATGTCACACTTCAGGTAGCCTTTGGTGCCAGTCCTGATGTCACCGGGGTCTGTGAGCAGTGCCCACTTGTCACAGAACTGATGGCCTATAAAAGCACTTTGACAGTTCACATCCCCCACAGATAGGCTGGTGGCAACCCTCATCCTCTCCCTCACACCAAGGTTTCCCACACCCTCTTCCCTCTGTTGCTCAATGCAGTAGCTCTACTCAGTTATTCCCAAGCCTCATGCTGCCCCCCACCCCCTCTACATCCCGCCCAACCTAACACAGGTGTTTGGGAAACCTTCGACCTGATGAGTCACCTAGACATAACCCCTGCCCTGACCGGCGAGGAGGACAGTAATGGAGTACAGAAGTCACAAATGTGGCTTAGAGAACTTTGTGTTTGTCCTATGCTGTGAGTAAAACTTCAAAATTTCTTACAAAACCTAGACTTCAACCTCATCCAAAAAAAAGGTAAGATTGGGCAATAGTAAGGTCCCATTTCCACACAATGGTGGGTGCTACGGAACTGGGTAGCCGCTGCTCTTTCCCTAAGGGCCATGACTCTTGCTCCCTGCAGATGCCACCCCTCCCGAAGGTATGGCACTCAGGTCACTGCTCCAGTCACGCCCACTGCCTGGCCCCTGGTCCTGTGACTTGGAATCACTGTAGAAGAGAAAGGCATGTTCATGAGAAGTTCCAGTCACTGCTGGCTCTAGTGCTAATGAGTGCTCAACCTCAGACAAATTACCTATAGTCAGAATTTTACTTTCCTGAAAATTGGGGTGACAATAAAAAGTACCATAGTTATTATTATGTGTTAGGCTCTCTACTAAGCACTTTATGTATGTATATGAACTTAGTGTTTCAAAAACTCTGAAGGTGGTATTAACTTATCCTCATGAGGGAATTGGAGGACAAGGAAGTCAAATCCACTGTTCAAAGCTGCACGGCTAGGAAGCAGCAGAGTGGAATTTGAATTCAAGGATTCTGATCCCAGGGCCTACATTTTTTTCCCCCGGGACTGGGGATTGAACCCAAGGCCTTCACATTGAGCTACATTCCCAGCCGACTGAGTTTTTTGTTTTTTATTCTGAGACAGGGTTTCACTAAATTACCAAATTGGGCTCAGTCTCCCAGAGTTCTGTAATTACAGGTGTCTGTCACCATGCCTAGGGCATATTCTTAACTTCTATACTGTATTACTTCTTCTGGTCTCACCACACTAAATTAGACAGAATTTGTTCGAGAAAAAAGAATCTACTCAGACATGGACGCATAATTCTATCACTGAATTATAGAACATTGAGGACCAGAGCCACATCATCTTCTATTGGTGTAATCGGCGCTCAGTGTCCTCGAGTGGATGGCTGAACGGATGAGCGGGTAAGGGAGGTGAGCTCTGAGTGCTGTAAACCGAAGAAGAGCAAAGGCGGGAAGGTGCTTTCTTACCAGGTTGGTTATACACAGTTCCCAGGTCTACTTTGAAAGAGCCGATCAGAACACTTCCTATCAGCTTGTGGTGGAAGACCTGATGAGAGATGGAGGGCAGGTCCAACATGGTTATCTCTGAGGAAAAGTCTGTGAAATGGGTTCATCTGAGAGGCTTCTTGCCCTTTGCCTGGCTTTGACCCTCATCTGCAGCACATGGAGCACAGCGAACTTTGGTCATCAAACCGTAGGGCTAATGAAGAACTTCCAGAAGCTTCTCACTGGTACCTCATCCCTCCAGAAAGCTTTCAGCCATGAAAGGTCACCTGAGAGTTTTCTTTAACCAGAATGAACACTAGAACAGTCTGCCCTTTAATACTCACTTCTGCCTGCTGCAACTCCCCATCCTTCAAGCCTAGACCCTAGTCCTTCAAGCAACCTTCCCTGATACCCCAGCTGCAACTCTTTCCCTTCTCCCTAACTCCCCAAACACTTGCTGCCAGCATTCTCAGAGAACCCACCACCAAGTGCCATGAAACATCTGGTAACATGCAACAGAAGAAGATGCAAGTCACCCTCGATATTTGGTGTGTGCAGAAGTCAGCAGAGTGCCAGGCTTGGTTACAGCAGCACATTTTAATGTGACTCTTGCCACTGTGAGAAAGTTCTAAGGGAAGATGGCAGAATTGGTGCCCATCCAGATGCCACATTATATGAGAAACTCATAAAGAACTAGAGTCGGGTCATTTTTACCCAGAAGAGAGAAAACTAGGGTGAGGGATGCAGAGAAAGGACAATGGAGATTCAAGTGTCTTGAAATTGTGGAACTTCTGCCACCCGGAATGGGATAGGTCCTCCTGTGTGACTCTCAAGTACCAGATGAAAGATTTCAGTTCAAGATAAGTTTTTGTATCAGTCAGAGCTTCTAAGCAAAGGAATGAGATTTCCAGAGGCAGTGACCTCCTCATCACTGGAAATAATCGTTCTGTCCAAGAACCTCCTGTCATGGGGGAGAGGGAAAGTGATCCTGCACCAGTTGGGAGTTAGACTACATGGCCCCTGAACTTTTTTCTAACTATAAACCATAACTGTTCTTTCAATCCAGGGCAGTTTTCCACCATCTTCTACCTACCACGGGGCCTTGTTCATAATTGATGGTCAAGAAACATTCCATGAATGATGGGTGAATGGGAGAATTTTACGGCTTCTAAATATCTCCTTTTGGCAGAGGCAGAAAAAACAATACATTCAACTGACCTCAAGAAATGACAGCCCTTCCCATTTCTCTTTCCACTCTCTCTGTGGCCCAAAGTTTCCAACAGTGCCAGAGAGCTGAGGGGAAGTAAGGACAGCCTGGCTGACTAGAGGAGCTATTTGAGGCCACATAGAGAAAGCTCAGTCTGTAACTTGCCGTGTTTGCAGTGGCTAATGTGGCTTCTCAGGGGACCCAGAATGATCCACTCACTTCACAGGAAAGGGTGCTTGTGGACAAGATGGAGACCTCCTCAAGTCACCCAGCTAATGGGTGAGCCCCAGGCAACCCTGGTGCATCAACTGTGAGAGTGGCAGGACCCTGGGGACACCTCACACACAAGGCCTGGGGCCCTGAGTACCTTGGATGGCTGTTAAGGAAAGATGGTCTTTGCACCATCGTCATAGCCTAACTGGGCCAATAGCATCTGCTTTAAGCCCTCTCCCTCTTCTTCTCCCACCTTGAATTTGTTCTGGCCACGCTAAATTTCAGTTCATGAACTAGCAGAAAAGCCATGTTATACATTTCACTCCCAAAGGAAGTATTCTTTACAAAATCTTTCGTTTCTCTCTCTAAGAGCCACTTAAGGACACCAAAGCATTATCTTCTTCCAAGTTAGAGGAACTGAGACAAGCAATACCAGCTCTGACCTCCTGCCTAAAATCCACATGTTCCACAGTCATGACCTTTTCTACAATCCAACAAGAACCTAGCAATGACAAGGTGTGGTGGTGCAGATCTATGATCCCCGCACCCTGGGAGGCTGGGGCAGGAGGATCACAAGTTTGAGGCCGCCCTGGGCCACACAGTGAGTTTGAGGCCAGTGAAATTCGTTCTAAATAACAACAACAAAAACCTGCAGAGTCACTCTCACAGATAGGCGGTCGCCTGAGTGATAGAACAAAGTCCTGGGCAATGTTACAGATCCCAAAATATCTCATCACCATGCCTGAAATGCGAACACTAAGAATGTTTGGCTCTCGGTGACTTTTCATTCCTCAAGAGTCGCATTTTTCAAGCGCTCCTGGGAAGAACGATGTAACTCCTCGAGGACCTGGGTATTCGCACAGGGCTTTGTTAACGTTCCGCTGTGGGATATATTCCACACGTGTCACTCTGTTACACTGAGTGGATGATAAAGGCAGGCAAGGGAGACAGAAACTCTCCAAGTCAAGCCCTGTCATCTTCACAATCCTCATGAGAGATGGTGTGACTGTTGGGGAAAACATCCCAGTTCTCTGCACTCTCACGCTCATGCATAAAGCAGGGCTCAGTTCACACAAGCTCTTTGGAAGACAGCACTCACTCCTCAGTCCACCCCATGCTGCTCACACGCTCGCCCCGCACTTCTCCATTCCTCACACTGGCAGGATAAATGCTGTCTGTTGTCCTTTGGTCTCTGACCCTTTGCTGAATAGTGTGATGACCCCACTAAGCCTCCCTTCTCTGTCACTGAGACCCGTATGACGGCTTCGACCCAGGCACCTCCCTTCCAAGTCCTGGCCTCCATGGTGGGCAAAGGGGGATGAGGCATGGTGTTGAGTCAGCAGCTCTCTGTTTCTGCTCTGATCTGTGGGACCAGCAAATCCCCTAGCAGGACTTCAGAGGTATCCATGCAGTAGACCCAGTCCTCCCTGGGCAGGTCCAAACATCTACATTCAGAGGCAACTTTTAAGCAGCCCAGGGGCCCGAACTTGCTCCAAATTACATTTTCTGAACCAGCATTACTATTGATGAGACTGACATATTTGGTTGTAACCTAAGTCTGTTCTATTTCTCCCTTTATCACCCATAGGGGAGGGAAAGGGTTGTGGTTATTGACCATCAATGTGGTTACCATCTACGGAGAGAAACACTATCATTTGCACTATCAAGTCAACTACAAATGGCAATCTATTAAGATGTCTTGAAGCATATGTTTCACATTCCCACAGTTGATTAGTAGCAACTTTACTATAGCTCACGCTTGCTTCCAATAAGTATAGATCTTCTTGAAATGGTTTTCCTCCAAACTCCTGTCTACTGGTGACTCCAAGATCCAGTCTGTTGGTTTCAAACTCACCAACCCAGATGCACTTTCCCAAATGTCTCCATCCCTAAACATGCTGAACTTTCCTGGAGAATCCCCAGTGCCTGGAATCCCTCCCACATCTCCCCATGACCACCATCACCACCCAGGTATACTTACTGAGATTTTGATGATCTTGTCAAAAAGATGCACTTGTGGCCCAGTGAAGTCAAAGACAAAGTACTGTAAAACATAAAGTTCATTCTGGCCATCAACTCCAGCTTTGCCCTTGAGAACCCTGCACTAAGAGTGAACTCAGAACTCAGTACCACTCAAAGCCACTGCTGCTTGGTCCTCAGTCGCATGAACATGTCATCAGCTGATTGACCATGCCCCACCGCAGGTCACTGAGGCTGTTTTCAATTCTTTAATACAAAATAGAATGCCACCAACCATATTCTTACACAGGATACATGTGAGTGTTCCTCTAAAATGGGCAAGAGATGTGGAATTGTTGGGTAGAGATTGTGTGAATATAAATCTTTAACACTAAAGTATCTGTCCAAAGTGGTCAAGCCATTTCACAGTCCCACCAGTAGCCTATGAAAGTAGCCATCTCTCCACACCCTTACCAATCCTACATATCGCTGGTTATTTCTATTTCTTATAATGATAGGTGAAAATGATATCTTAGTATGACGTTATTTAGGAATGAAATGGATCGAAATCTAGCTTTTTAAAATTTTTTCAGTTTCAGACAGCTCTGTGAAATTACCAAGGAGATTGACCAAGGAGAAATAATACAAAGAAGTTATGGACAAGGAGATTTTTAATATTACAAAAATGACTGAATTTCAAAGTTGAAGAAATTACCTTCTCCAGATAAGAAAACTGAAGACTAAAGAACTTAAAAGATGTTGCTTAGATTATACTGCTAGTTATTTTTGGACCTGTAGCCAAAACATAATTCTCCTAGTTATCATAAAAGAGGCTAGGCAGGTGCTAGACGTTTCATCTGACCTCTGAGTCAAATTTTTTGCAAACATGAGGTTGGACAACTTGCAGATGCAGAAAACCAGGGTGGTGTCTGTGTGCTGTTCATTGTGTGTTTTGGGGACCGAAGAGATTTGGGGAGACAGGACTGGGAGGCTACTGTCCCTCCAGTTCTTTTCTTTGTTTTGGGCTTCAGGGTTGAGGAATGACTTTCTTTCCAAAGGCAAAATGGAAAAGCCAAAATATGGCATCAGGTACTATAATAAGATCTTCAGAATGGTGGCCCTTAGATATCAATGAAAAGTGGCATTACATTCATTGTCTTCTGTTTAATAAGAAAATACATATGACATTCTAGAAAATTTTCATATATGGTAAGAGTTTAAACTTTTTAAGAGTCTTGTTGTTCAAATTTATGTGGAAAATTAGCCTATGTGGAAAACCCTTCATTCTCTGATAGGGCTGAACACGCAGCATGTGGTGGCTTCCCTCAGGCTGGTACTTTGCTTTCAGTGGTGGCTGCTTCTGCTTAGCTTTGTGTGTTTCAGGTCCAGCCCCTTAAGGTAGGTTCTTAGACCTCTGAATCAATATTCCCCAGACACTGCTAACTAATACCTTCAGCATCTGGCAATACTTGGGCTTGAAAGTTAGGTCAAAAACTATGACAAATATATTGAGTTCACCTTCTATATTTTTACTTGATTTCCTCCTGATTACACTTGGGTTCAATTTAATGTCATTTGGATCCAGGACTTGTATGCATAATTACAATAATAAATAACAAACCTTAGGGCTTTGCAGCTTTAAAGCATTTTCAGACACACTATCTCATATCACACTCATAGTAAAAAATAATGCTTTACAGGCAGGGAGTGGAACACGAAGGAAAAACTACTGACATTTTCAAGACTCAGGAGTAGGAACCATAAAGAGAAAAGGAATTAACAGCTCAAATGGGATTTGGGTATTTTCTGTCAACATCATTATCCATATTCTCTCTGCCTTCCTTTTAATTAACACTCCCATTAGAATAAAAATTAAGAGTTTACTGCATTTTTTGCAATTTGTGGTGTCAAGGCACCCACGGGAAAACAGGAATTCTTGTGCATTGTTAGTTGGAGTATAAATTCTTACCTCTTTGGTGATATCAAAAATGTGAACATACTGTACATACACTGTGCCCCAATTATGCTGCATAAATATTATTATAAGCAGTAGTAAACAGCAGAAAAATTAATACCCATGCATGAGAGACTGACTTAGTACAGTAAGAAACATCAAGGCAGTGGAAAATTCTTTGGCCCTGAGGGGAACGTGAGATTCAAGTACCTGCCTGCTATGGACTGATCTCCAAGGTACTGTCTTGTGAAAAAGAACAAGGCCCAGCACAGCGTACACAGACTGCTATTTGGGTACAATACGTATTTTACTCCTGGACATGCTTGGGATCTCTCTGGGAAATGGCCAGATGCCTGGGAGAATAGTCACCTCCAGGACAAGGTCTAGGGGATTAGGGACTAAAGCTAGAGGAAAACAAAAATTTTCAGTCATTTTCTACTGTCATTTTTTTCCATATAACATTCTTACTTTAAAAAGAGAATTAGTATGTTTAACATTAGAAGCATCTCTCTTTAAGTTTTTCCTTTACAATTTCTGCACAGCTTAGGAAAACAACCATTTTACCTTCCAACACAGTATACCTCATTGCAATCAATGACTAAATTTCCAACATTTCTGGCATGGAAAAGAATGTGTAGCTCCTTGCCAACTAACAGTCAATGCATATTGAATACAAACCCAGAGTTTGGGGTGGGTGACGATTAACTTACAAGAAATAAAATAGCTCTGTTAATGTACCAATGACCTTAAAACTGGGAAGAATTCTTTGCCTCTCCTTTCCATTATTTTTTTGTTGAGAACTGTTCGGGGCTGTGTTTCAAGAGATTTAGAGGATTTGCCATAAGTTTGGGGGAGGGACTGGACAGGGGCACAGCTTTTCTGTTTCATGAAGAGACTCCCACAGGAAAGGAGGGATGCCAGAGGGGTCGGCACTGTACGCACCATGACTTACTTCGTTATAAAATGGGCTGTTGGTTCCCTCCTTCACTGTGCTTTGCTTCTTCTCGTCCCCGATCTCAATGGTCACAACTGGGTCGATGTTCTCGCCCACCAGCTGGCGGGCCTCAATGATGGTTATGGAAATCTGCAACACGAAGCGACACATGAGCCACTCTGGCATTGCTGCTCACTTACTTGGGGGGAACTGAGGTTGGGCAGGAAGAGCCGATCACTTACCTGATAGCTTTGGGACTTGACCTCCCCATCATGGATCTTAGTCAGCAGTTTTGATCTACCAGAAAAAAAAACTTAACACATTCGTTTCCTCAAGTAAGAACATGCTTCAGATCCACAAGCCATAATAATATCTCCCAAATCTTAGTGATTTCACTACGTTGTATCACATATTCTCTCTACTGCTCAGAAGAGGAAAGTATAAATCAATAAATAACTTAACTTCCCTGTAATTCAGTTTCCCAAACCTAAAAATGTAGCTGAAAATAGAACTTACCATAGGAGATGACTGCTAGAATTAAACGATGCAATGCATATAAATTTAACCCAATGCCCGGCAAGAATAAATATTAGCAGTTTTTTAGGATAAGACTGCACATACTAGATGATTTTATAGAACCAGAACCTGAGATACCTCAGAAAGTTAATGGCAAAACTGGGTCAAAATAAGGATTTCCTAGTCTTCTGCCTCAGCCTAGACATAAGATCGGTTCCTCATTTCTAGTAGATATAATAATTTTGAGTTTTGTGATTGCTTTTGAAAGGATTGACAAAGGAGAAAATTGGAAGGAATGATGAAGATGTCATCTCACAGAGACTTCATGTTCTGGGGCATTTCATTTATCTGGACTGTCACAGGTAATTGAAAAGAGATGTAAAACACCTGGACCCTTAGTGATTGGATAACAGTAGAAAGACATGAAGGATCCTTGTCATTCCAGGAGCAGCAGGTGGGAAATGAACTAAGCTTGAGTGCCCATTAAATTTTGTTCTCTTGGCTTTTAACAATACCATCTTGAGTTTTACTTTATTCCATTTCTGCTGAATGTAGTAATTGAGTCCAGCAGGGAACAGAGCACACCAGTAAAACTCTCAAGGTTTTGGAGTCAGACTACTCTGAGTTAGAATATTTGTTCTTCCCAATTTGGGACTTCAGCTTGAATTCCTTTACATGAAAGTAGACATAGTAATTTATATCCCATAGGATTTCTCTGAGGTCCAAAGGAGATAATATACATAAGAAAAGATAGCTATCCTTTAGTATGTTCATTAATAAAATGGCAAATTCACGCTGATTGTTCATTACGTGAACCCTAGTGTTAGACTTGGAAAAAAGTAAAGATGAGTAAGTCATCATCTTGGCCCTTTCAGAGCTAACAATTTGTCCAGGGCAGAGAGAACAAAGACAGATGAGCAAAAAACTGGTATAAAATGTGCCACAGGGGGAAAAATATGCAATAGAAGAAGTAAAGACAAGAAATTCCTAAGGGCTCTGTGAAAAGCAGACTTCACTGCAGAGGCTAAATCTTAATTGAGCATTGGTGGGTAGGTAAAATTTCAATTGCTGGAGACTGCTCCAACCAAATAGAAAGAAAAAGACTACTACTCCTTATTTCTCTTTCCCCTGCCTTCCTCCATCAGCTCTGTCATCCTGGTAAAACAAATGACAAAGGAATATATTGAGAAATATTAAAGAATGATTGAAATCACTAGTCAGAGACTGGGGCAAAGGTGGTGGTTGTCAGGGTGCAGGGTAGGGGTTCATAGTGAGTACAAGCACACAAATGCCATGTAGCACTAACGGGGTTTACTGATAGTAACTCCTCTGAGTGGGAAAAGAAGTAAAGGGCATGGTGAATTATAAGAAAGAGACTGACATAAACAAATACAGTGGCGTGAAAGCCCTGATAGCCCCAATTACTGACTTCTCTGGATCCAAGCTTGTTTGCCCTGTGCCTTGCAATCTCCTCCCACTGGACTTGGCCTGACCTTGTAACTTGCATTTATCCAGTGCAGCACAAATGACTTCTCCCAGGTCCAGTCTGACTCCTCGAGGGATCTTGTGCACTCTCGCTCTCTCTGAATGCTGCCATTGCCACCACTGGATCAAATCTGGACTATCCAGCAGGACAGCCTGATGCCAGGTGATGGAGAGCAAGTGGTCCAGCTGAAGTAGTACCAGACCAACTGATTGCTAGCCTACCCCCAAAACTAAAATTAGCAGCACCACCCAATGACCACAGACACCTGAGTAGTGCATCTGATAACTGTCACAGGCTGGTGAAACGATCCACTCAACCCAAAGACTCAAGAGTAATACAAATGCCCAGTGTATTAAGCCACTGATTGGGGAGTTATTTTTCACACATCGATAGCTAACTGATAAAGCATGCAGGAAGCAAGTTGTTTTGAATTTTTGTTGGTAGTTTAAAAACCACTTTCTCATTTGGTACAAACATGAAACCAAGAAAACCAGTATTTCGATGAATTAAAGAGGAGGAAAGGGATGCCTCCTGAGTCTGCTTTCTGCTCTTGCTGTCATCTGGCACCAGGAGGGACATGAGAACCTTACTCAGGAGTAGATGTAAGAGCTGCAGCCAGTAGAATTGGGAATCGGCCTGCTGAAAGCTGGCTCTGACCCCTACCAGGCGGCCAGTGCTTGGAAAGAAAGCCGAGTGGACACGGCAGTGTGCCGTGTTGCCTTAGACCTTCCTGCCTTAGAACTGCGGACAGGGTCTGCAGGATTGTCGGACTTACAGCAGGTGCTCAGTAAATGTACGACCGCTACCTCAACACCGTACCTTCTCTTTGGAGGAGCTGACGAGGCAGGAGTGATGGACGCATCATCATGAATCAGATCTCTTTCTGGTCCCTCCTGGTGAAAAAGTCTCTCCTGTGATGTTTCTGTGTCACTTTGACCATCTAGAGGAACAGACAAGGGGAGAAAACCCTGTTAAACTGTGGCATGGTAGTCCAAGTCTGGACTCTGTGTCCAGCACCATAGGGCCACAAGGGGATTAGGAAACACTCTCGGCCACCCTGCAGCTTAACATCCTATTGGCAGAATAGCCAGGCATACTTTTCAATTTTTCTCAAAATACATCTTTTATCTGTTTCAGAAAAAGAGTATATCTCTATGGATGGTCATAGGAAAAGAAAACTGCATGATGAAACTTGTGCTCTCAAGTCGCGACCATGCCCAGTGGAAACTGAGACAAGTCCCTGCGATTTAGCAGCACAGCTCAGTGTGCATAAGAAATGCCTGGGAAGCTGTTAAATGTGCGGGCTCTGATTCAGTGGGTCAGTGCGGGGAGGGGGGATTCAGCATCTCTAACAGCAAAGCTCCAGGTAAAGTCAGTCCTCCATGCGGCAACCAGTTCTGAGTGGCAAAGTTGCACCCTCTGGAAAGATACCAGGGCCTGATCCCTGGGGCCTATAAATGTTGGTTTATGTGGAATAAGAGGTCTCTGCAGATGTGTTTAAGCTAGGGATTTTGAGATGAGGCAGTTTTCTTTAATTATCAGGCAGGCTGGAATTGCAATTGCATCTATCCTTACAAGACAGAGGCAGAGGGAGATTTTACACAAAAAAACAGGAGCAATATGACCAAGGGGACAAAGGCTAGACGGATGCTGCCACACACCAAGGAATGCCACAGCCCCCATGTTATGGTTTGGATTTTGAAGGTCCCTAGAGACCACATGCTGAGGGCTTGGACACCAGCCTGAAGTGCAATTTAGAGAAAGGGGAACCTTTAAAAGGTGGGGCCTGTGAAAAGAAGTTAGGTTACCGGGGGGAGACCTTGAAGGGCATATTGGCATCCCAGCCCCTGCTTCTTTCTCTTTGCTTTCTGGCTGCCACAGGTGAGTAGGTTTGCTTTACCATGTGGTCCCTGCCATGTTCTGCTTCACCACAAGCCCCAAACAACAGAATAACCATGGACTGACACTTGTGAAACTGTGAGCCAAAATAAGTCTCTCCTCCTCATAAGCTGCTTATCTTAGGTGTCCTGTCACTGTGATAGAAAGCTAACACCCATCAGAAATGGGAAGAGGTAAAAAACATCTGGAGGGAGAGAACCTCTTGACTTTGACCCTGTGATGCTGATTTCAGGCATGTGGACTTCATAACTGTGAAAAAGTAAATCTGTTGGTTAAAGTGCTCAAGTTTCAATAATTCAACTTATCTATCCTAGGAAGGGTAGGTTTCGTGGGAAGCTTTTGGAAACAAATAGGCAAGCACTTAGAAATCTTAACCAATTGGATAGCAATCATATTCTTTGGATCCTTTCCCACCTACCCTTGTATTCTGAGGGAACTCATCTGGAAAGCTGCCTGGATGCCAAGATTGTTTGAATTTCCCAGGTGACAAAAATGTG
>RJWT010004958.1:0-25681 GCA_004365215.1 Cuniculus paca
TTGATTATAAACAGGTTATATGGACAAATAATTAATATCATACAGCATAAGTCTCTAACTTCAGCAGAATCACACTAAATGTAAATACTCCAAAGGGAACAGTACAACTAGAAATTCTCTAAAAGTTAAATAAAAGAAGATCAAAATATGGGTCAAAGAAATAACCATATGGAAATACTATACATTAAAAAGTGATTAAAATATGGCCTATAAAAATTTATGGGTGGCATTACCTTGGAAAAATTTATTGTGTGATACATTTTAAAAATAAGATCAAAGAGCTGGGCATGATGGTGCACTCCTGTAATCCCAGCACTCAGGAGGCTGAGGCAGGAGGATCATTGCAAGTTTGAGACCAGCCTGGGCTACAAAGTGAGCTCAAGATCAGCCTGAATTGCATAGAGAGACCCTGTCTCAAAAAGACAAAAAAAAAAATTTTTTTTTCAAAGATCTAAAAGAATCCATGTTAATTTTTGATAAATTTGGTATCTTGATAAAACAAAAAATTTTCTAGGAAGATATATCTTAACAAAAATGAAAGAAAAGGACATAATTTGAACAGGATAATAACCTTATATCATTAATTAAAAAGTAGGAAATGAGTCGGGAGGGGTGGTGCACTACTGTAATCCCAGCACTCGGGAGGCTGAGGCAGGAGAACTGTTGCAAGTTTGAGACCAGCCTGGGCTACAAAGTGAGCTCAAGGCCAGCCTGAACTGCAAAACGAGACCCTGTCTCAAAAAGATCAATAAATAAACACACAAATAAATAAATAAATAAATAAAAAAAATGAAAAGTAGGAAATGTCTCTTCTTCTAAAAGAATCTAGGCTGAGACGATTTGACAGATGAACATTTTTAAATCTTGAAAGAACAGATAAAACTTCTATTTAAATTTTTGCAGAATAATGAAAATGATAAGAAAATTTAAGGTGTACAATGATCCAATAATTGTAAAAATTTATTTTTTGCTCAATTTTGCTACTCTTATTCATCAGTATTCAAAACAAGTAAAATTTTTTAAAAGACAAAAATTAATTAATTTCAAATGTCTATCTAGAAAATCAAAGAAAAATAACTGGAGAAAAATTGAACAAAGGAGTCAGGTAAGATGGTATCATACAAAATAAACATTCTACAAATTGTTATCTTTACCAATAAATTAAAAATGTAATGATAAAAATAAAAATCTCAGGGCCAGGGATCTAGCTCAGCGGCCTAAGCGCCTGCCTGGCAAGCGCAAGGTCGTGAGTTCAATCCCCGGTGCTGCAAAAAAAAAAAAATCTCATTTTCATCATAAATTGTGATATACTTAGTGATTAACCCAACAAAAAATCTGAAAAAAAAATATATATATATATGGAGCAAGTTATAATTTTTTCTTGCTAAAAAAAGACCTAAATGAATGGAGAAATGTCACATTCAATTCTTTCCAAACCATTTCTAAGTGCAATGTAATTTTAATAAAAAGGTCTCATGAATCATTATTATGGCAAAATAATTCTAAAGATCATCTAGAATATTAAAACCAAGAAGTTAAGAAAAAAATGAAGAGTTTAACATGCTAGATAACCACGAATCTAGTACTATAAAGCTTTAATAATTCAAATAATAATGCATGGAAGATACAAATGGATCCATGAAGCACAGTGGTAGGTCTAGAAATATCTGGGCATCTACATAAAAATTTAGTATAAGACAAAGTTTGTATTTCAAGTCAAAGGAAGAATGGGTAGTTAAATAAATGATAGCACAAGGAGGACAAGTAGTCATCCATTCACAAACAAGAACAAATTTGAGAAAATTAAATACACAAATCACATAAAAATTGAGAAGATCTTCCTTAAATAATACAGTACCAAAAATCCATAATAAATAGGATGGAACAACAACATAAATGTCAAAGCTGTGTAGAAGAAATGATTTATGAAGTTAGCAAACTTCAAAATCCCACTTTCCATAAAATATAAAAACAATTTATGTTGTTAAAAGGGCGAAGAGTAGTTCCCCTGATTTTAGGAGCAGGGGGATGTGGTTAATAATTGGAAATAAAGAGAGTGTAGATCACCAGAGTCCTGGTAATATAGCTCTTTAATCTTATCTTTCATGAGAATGGTTTGGACTGTAATATTTACAGGCTATATTCTTATGGTATGAGTACTTTTCTGTATATACAGTGAATTATTACAGTGAATAGACATACACAAAGCACTTTTCTGCCTAGCTAACTAGTCATACTCTGTATTCTTCCCTACAACAAACTGCTTATACTGGTGACTTTAGAGCAGGGAATAGGACAAGGGACTAAGAAGAGTAAAAGCTGAAAATAATCAAGATGAACTCTGACTTTTGTGTTTAACTGTACTTTATATATTTAACCATGGAGCATGTAGTATTCATGTATTTTTTTAAAACGCAGTGCAAAATTAAAAAGAGCCTACATATATGACCCCTACCATTCAAGACTTGTCACTTAGGTTTAATTAAGACAATTCTATAGGGCATACTCTACCTGTGAATCTAATAGACTGGAAATTTCTTGTTCACCAACATTTATTTCATCCAACTGCAAGCAAAACAAATTTCTGGCAACCTGGACAAAATCTAAAATGAACACATTTCAGTAAAGAACACAACATTTAACTTCATCTCAATAAATTCTTTTTCTGTACAACACTGAAGCTATGTTATTAATGCTTCAGATTTAATTTACGTGAATTAGGCTAAAATAATATTGACTGAAGAGACAGGTAAATCTTAGCTCAAGCAAGAAGAAATAAATTGGTTTTATCTTACTTTAGTTAACTTTGCTGGAGTTAATAACTCAATTAAGATAATGATAAGGCAAACACATATCATATGTTATGGTTTATATCTAGATGTCCCACCAAAGCCTCATGCAGTCACAGAATTTTATTTTAGGTGTCTGAATCTAAAGTATGTGATTGATTCTTAGTGCAGTGCTGGGATTAAAAGTAGATGATTGCAGGATCAATCTTATTAGGATACCGCCCTAATCCTTGTAGTCTGGATAAGATATGAGGGCAGAAAGATGCCATTAAAACCTCTGCTTATTGCTCTTGGTGTCTTCTGCCTGTTGTGAACTGTTTCCCCTCTGCCAAGCCAGGCTGCCTTGCAATCAGCTGATTATGGACTGAAACCTCTACAAACTGTAAGCCAAATTAACCTTTCTGCTTTTAACTGTAGGTGTCAGGTACTTTGTCTCAGCAATGAAAAAAGTAACTAAAGACATCATACATATTTATTCTCCAACTCTTGTACCATAAGTAGAACTTTTTCTGAAATAGGACAATATTATGACTTATGGCTTTTCTACCTGAAAAAATGTGAAGCTTACTAAGAACAGCAGCTGTTAATATTTACGTAGCATCTACTATACGCCAGGCATGGTGCTTAGCAATTTCATTCTGTAGCAATCCTCTGAGGGAGGTCCTTGTTTTCTCTCCATTTTATAGATGAATGCACAACTATCTTAGGTTAGTCAAAGCCACTTGGGAAATAAGCAGCCGCTTCTTTAGACACCATGAGTGACCTATTCATCTATGTATCCTTAAGTATTTTGAATTTTAGTTATTATATTTTTAATTCCCAAGGATCCTTTCAAATTTTCCCTGATTGTTTCTATTGTATAACTTCATGCTGTTATTTCATGAATGCATTCAGCTGGGGATATAGCTCAGTGGCATAAGCACCTGTCTGGCAAGCACAAGGGCCTGAGTTCAATTCCCGGTACAAAAAAAAAAGAAGAAAGTGAAGAAGCTTAATCATGAATGCATTCATTATCTTGGTTTATCTTTTTAAAGATGTTAAGTATAGTTTTTCTGAAGTTTTCTTCGCCTCTTTATCACTCCTTTTTTCGCCTGAAGTCTTTTTTTCTGTATGTCTCATACTTGTGGGCTATATAATCTATGTTGGAGGATTTCCCCATATATGTGGTAACCTTGGCTATGAGTTTATAATTAAGATTCACATTCAGTCACTAAAAAAGTTGGTAGACTACCGATATTGGTCAGTACCAAAAAAAAAAAAGAGAGAGAGAAATAAAAAAGTTAGTTGGAAATTCTGTGTACAGAACTTGCCTTATGAAATGGCAGATTAAGTGATAGGGCAGTCCGGTGCACCAGCTGACATTTTGCTCAGCTTCTTTAGAGAGAATCCTACATCCTCCTGCCTATGATCATAGATATGGCTGCAGATTTCACTGAGCAATATGGGTGTATGTGATGAGTAATGACTCACTATACACTCCCCCGAACTCTCTTGCTGCTAGCAAGGATACATCCATAATCTCTCTGGTTTAATTTCTAAGGAAAGAGACTTATTTTCACCCAGGAGGTGTAAGGGAGTGGTAGGTAGGTGCTGGACTGCTTGAGAAGGGGTAGGGGAACAACAGCATGCATAATTCTCCTTAGAAACACTGCTGAAAATTGATTCAGATCGTATGTGCTGCCGAAGCCTAGACTTTAGACATACTCGGTGTTTTTAATTCCCAAGGGTCAACCAGCTTGTTCCCCACAGTAATTTTCCAAACTCTTTCTTTACTTGCTTCTGCTCATTAACTGATCTACTGTATTTTCTTCATCTACTTTCTATCCTTAAACACTGTGTTTTGATTATACAGGTAGTTTGTTTGTTGCTCTTATCATTGTGGCATGATTTTCATGAGAGGGTATGATCCAAAATACCCTTTTTTCACTCACTACCAAACTAAAATGTGAATTTTTTTAGAATAATACAGATATTATAAAAAATGATACAATACTACATCTGCTATGTAAGAAAAAAATGTAATAATGCTGTCAAGGATAGAAAACATTGTTCCACTCAAATATTACTTGAGGCACAGTGAACAGATGTGTAAAATATCTCTGCAAAAGGATTTATCAGTATGTACCAAAAGTCCACTGTGGGGATTTATCTTAAGAAAAGGAACAAAAACAGCTTCATTAAAAAATATACAGATTTATAAATAAACAAATATGACAATAAACATAAGATCTGTAATATCAGCTACTGAGAAACCATTAAAATTGGTGTCAAAAGGCTAAATATTAATTTAAGTGGTACAATATGCTGTCTCTCTCTAAGAATAATTATATAGCACTACACCAGTATTTATATTAGCTGAAAATGAGGAACTAGAAGTAATCTCACAGTAGTGAGATTAGGACATCAATATTTTACACTATTTATTACTAAAGCACTGCTCATGTAATAAAAAAGAATATGCCATAGTGACATGAGTGCTGAAAGGTTCCAATAAAGTGGTCGTTTCTGCTGACCTAGCCAGGCTAGTAGCTGGTGGAGCTTTGAGAGCACTTATCAGGAACCTTAAGTACTTGTTGTCTTATTTTTCATTTTTCCTGCAAAGAACAGGTACTCTTAATGAAGGTGGGTCACAATAAATCTCTCACCACGTGTCTGTGACCACACAACCTGATGAACCTAAAATTACCTCCAAAAGACACTGTCCCCTTTGAGTCTGTTTGTACTTGCTGTCTCAGGGCTTGGTGTTGGTCCTCTGTGGGCTGAATACCAAGGTATTTTAGAGCCTGGAAGAAAAAAGACTCATGAGAATCAGTTTATTTTTTAAAATGTCAAAGAATGAAACTTCTTTCTAACCCGGTGGGGGGAAAAAAAATCAACATTAGGAATCGTAACCGGAATCCGATGCCCAAGGAGAATCTACTGATCACTTATGGGTTAAGTGATGATAAGAGACTTGTTTTATGATTCTACCACCACCTCAATGTTTTTTTCTAGGTTGCTACTTTGGCTAGGGCATAGTTCTAGAACCAAAAGTCAAACTGTTTCTTAGTTTACATGATTTGGCAGAAGAAAACCAGCAAGGGAGTCCTGTTGAAGTCAGACTTACAAGCAACACTCAAAAACATGAATAGTTTTTGGTTATTACCCTACCTTTGAAAGCAAAAGTGAAATTGACAGAAATTGACTTACGTACAAAATATTATAATTGTTGGCTTAGATGGGGGTAGGCTTACACAAATACTAAAGGAATAAGCTCTCTCAAGCCCTGTTATGGATTAAGAACTGGTGGTCAACTTGGCACCAGCTGAATTAAATCGGCATGGTGCTGCATTTAGACAATCCACCTGAGGAAGGTTGCCAGCATAAAAAGAGACGTGGAGAGGAAGAGCAGAGGCATTGTGGGTTCTTCTAAGTGCTGTTGTTTGGAGCCATTGGCTCTCCTGGAGGAGCTTGTCGGGCTGGCTCCCCAATATGACTTTGGCCATTATCATCGGAGGAGCTCAGGACCTTGTCGGTGAGAGTGGCTGCGGTTCACTTTGGGGAGCTCTGGTCTTTGTATTGAGCATCGCTTCCTGGCTCCGGAGGGGAAGATGGTTGCTGTTCAGACTCCAGGAGAAGTTGTCATGCTGGCTTCCTGGCATGTACTTGACTGTTCTCATCGTCACAGGAGCGTGGGACCTCACTGTCACTGAGGATGGCTGTGGTACTTTCCGGGAGCCCTGGTTCTTATTTGAGCGTTGCTTCTTGGCTCCACTATAGAACCCTCAACCTACTAGCACAGATCCTTCATCCCGCTAGCATAGACTTTCTAGCTTCCACTGCTGGCCTTTGGGCCTTCCCAGAACAGACTTTGGTGTTGTGGACAGATTTCCTGCACTTTCTTGTGTTTAACACTGGGTAACCATCATAAATAATATTATAAATTCTGTGTCCTGATTGTAATCTTTCTCCCTGCAACCCCTGACTATAACAAGCCCCTATTTGTCTTTGTCAGGTCCTCTTGTTATGGGTAAGGTGCCTATTCATGAATGAAAATTTCGAGATTACTAGCTGTGTTCCACTGTTCACGCTCTTTGCCACAGAACCAACCAGTTTTCAGCTAGAAACGCTGTCATTCCAGGAAGCCTATTTCGAAAGTAATGCTATGCACTCCTATTTCCTTTTCCTTCTGTCTTTTGGCTTAGTAAAGGGAGCAAGGGAGTTTCAGAAGAGGAGGAGAGGAAGAAAGCAAAGAAAAGCATTGCTGCAATTTGAGCTGCCACTTTGATTCATAAGGTACCTCAGTAAAGATGGTCTCTGCTCCAGAGACTGGAATGTAGGTCGTTGATTTTAGCCTCTGTGCCAGCCCTGGATTACTTTTTTTCAGGCTTCTTTTTGTGTAAGAAATAAATTTCTAATGGAAACAAGTATTATTTTGGGTTCTCTAGCTAGAGACAGCAAAAGTTAATGCATAGGGACTGATTAGATGCCCTATGATTGGATCCTAGGAGGAATATATACAGTATCAGTTGATCACATCAGAACTTAGAGGTAGGCAAGGTTTATTATTGGTAATTAACTCTGATGATTTTCTTCCCCGTTTGGAATACGTCTAGTCATTCATCATTTCATTTACCAAATATTTAGTACTTCCTAATGATCAGGCACAAATCTCTTTACAATGGATAGGCAAATGGCATATAGTTCCTACACTGAAAGAGAGTTTATAGGGTATATAGCCCAGCAGCATAAGTGCCTGCCTGGCAAACACAAGGTCCTGAGTTCAATTCCTGGTACAAAAAAAAGTTTTTAGTCTGCAGTGTGAGAATGACATTAAATAGTTACGGTAATTAAATATGTAATTTAATACAAGTTTGTACAGGATACAGTATAGGAAAAAACAATCTGGCTAATGTACAGGTATGTACTTGGGGCATAGTGAAAACAAGAGACAGGAGAAGGAGACTATCAAGAAACACTGTTTCTTAAGCTTAGTTTAGCATCACCTGCCTGCTCAGTCAAAATCAAGAATATTTACCTTGCATAACATGGAATAATGACTTTTAGTTTCTGTGTTTTTTCCTCTTCTAAAAATGGCCCAAATATGAAAAGTAGAATAACACAAAGAATGTCCATTTATTTACTATTATTGTGGGCAGCTAAGTCACAAATAAATATATAGTCAGAGAGGGACGGAGGTTTCAAGAAGGTCAGCATAAAATAAAGACATCAGAATTGTGGCTGGAGGTGCACATGAAGAAGACCAGGTCTCAAGATAAAGATACAGGGGCCAGGAATTTAGCTCAGTGGTGTAAGTGCCTGCCTGGTAAGTGTGAGGTTGTGAGTTCGATCCCCGGTACCCACCCCCCAAAACAGATAAAGATGCAATGGGACAGGCTTACATGCCTCTCCCAAGGGACAAACGGTAACTTGAGATTATATTGTAATTAGCACCACCTGGTCCAGAAAGTTCAATGAGGCATCAGTTGCATGGGGAGATGGCCAGAGATTGGCTTTTACAATTATTTCAATCAGTTGTTTTTTTAATTACAAAACATTATACATGTCCTTTTTTACAGCTGTATGAAGATTTCTTGATTTCTCTGTAGTACAGTCTACCCCTCAAAAAGGAAGGGCTGAGTGACAGGTGATATATATTGTGAACTTTCTAGATCTTGTTGGATTTTTCTCTAAATTGGTTGCACCAATCTATGTATACCAGTAGTATATAAACATTCCTATTTTTCTATATTCTTAACAGAATTTGTTGTTCTTACACTTTCATTTTTTATCAAATGTTGAATGTGAAATAGCATGTTGCTAATTTGAATTCCCCAAATTACAAGTGAGATTAAACATCTTTTACATTTATTAGTGGTGCTTTTGTCTCATGAGTCATTTAGAAATATGTTTAAAATTTTCAAATGTAGAGTTTTAAAGATGTATCTTTTGTTGCTGATTAAAAATTTGGAGGCAATGTTCCAGTATTTACAACCAAAACTGTTTCTAGATATTGCCAACTGTCCTAAGGAAAAAACAAAACAAAACAAAAAAAACACTCTAGTCCTTAAGAACTACTGCTCCAGAAACAAACACTATACATTGATATTTGCTTGAAATTTATATATAAGTTTAAAAAGATAAAGTTACAGATTTAGTTGAAAGCTTTCTCTATTATTCTTTAGCAATAAATACTATCCTACAGGGCAGTGTATCATATTACTATTACTAACAGCTCAGTAAGTAATATTCCAGATTTTTTTCTATATGTCTTTATGTAAATGTATATAAGTTAGATCAATTTTTGCACATATTGAGTTTCCTTATAGTTCTCTATGTTTAAAAATTACCAATAAATTCCAGCTTCCCATGCTGTACAATTTTGGATCTAGTGCATGCTTTAAAGTATCAATATGCCCCAGCTTTCTATTCTGTATATTTTTAGATCTATTGTATGCTTTTAAAAATTATTTATAATAAGCTAGATATTGGTGGCACACACCTATAATCCCAGCTACATGGGAAGCTGAAGAAAGAAGATTTCAAGTTGGGGACCAGCCTGAACAATTTAGTGAAACCCTGTTTCAAAGTTTTTGAAGCCAGGCATGGTGGCACTTGTAATCCTAGCACTCGGGAGGCTGAGGCGGGAGGATCACAGAGAGTTCAAAGTCAGCCCGTGCTACATAGTGAATTCAAGGTCAACCTGAACTATATAATGAAACCCTACTTCAAAAAAGACCAACAACAACAAAAAAATTAAAATAAAGTTTTTGTTCAGAAAGGACTGGGGATGTAGTTCAGTGGCAGAGCAGGTGCCTAGCATTCATGAGATCCTGGGTTTAATCTCCAGTACTGCTCCCTGCCAAAAAAAGAGTTATAATATTACGCTGTTTGAATGTAACTTTTTAAAAGTTTCATGTCATTTAATTTTAAATACATCTTTATTTCTGAAGACACAGGGATACAGAAAAATCTGCTTTTCTGACTTCCCTCAGTTTATTACTATTAGATCATATCACCTTTGTCCAATTACACTCCTCCATGACCGTCCACTCTGCATTCCTACGCTAAGCATAAGAATACACAGACTGTTCTGTTTCTTTGAGTCTTTCTTTCTTGTGCAAGTAAAGCTTATATCAAATGGTTTGTGGCTTTTCTCTTGCTAATTTATCTTTCATATGCCATGCACTAGTGTTGAGTGAGAACTCCTTCCTCTCCTATAAGGAAAAACATGTGCTTAAATAGTGGCAGGCACTATGAAGAGGTATATAATCACACTGTTAAAATAAGATATTAGAAGTATGATAAGACAGTATGAAGTGAAGGTTAGTGCAACAGGCAAAAGAAAGCAATATTTTATTCTGTAATCTATTATAGTTAGCTAAGTCTGGATAAAAGTGCAACTGAGCCAGCATTTGAACAATAGATAATATTCAAATTTGCAATGAGAAAGCTAATACTATAGGACCAAGCAAAGGTAGACACATGGAATAATTCAATGTGTGTTTATCCTAGCTATGGAATTTCATATTGTTTCTAAAATGTGGAAAATGTTATTCATAAAAGCTTACAGGAAGGTAGAGATTGTGGACCTCCAGCAATAAATCCATTTTATATTAAAAAAAAAAACTGATGAGAAGTTTTAAAGCATGATGCCACCTTTAAATTTTCTTTTTAAATCATCATAAGTTTCATTTACATATGCAAGATCTCAAGCCTTTATTCTCTCCCAGACTATTTTTTGGTGCTGAGAACACTGCTCCAATGTTTTTATTTACTTATTTATTTTCTTTAAATTTTTTGAGACAGGGTCTCACTTTGTAGTTCAGGCTGACCTCAAACTCACTATATAGCATAGGCTGGCCTTGCACTCCTGGTGATCCTCCTGCCTCAGCCTCCAGAGTGCTGACATTACAAGTGTGTGTCACCCTGTCTGGATCTTTTTATTTTTAATTAATTATTTTTTGGTACCAGGAATCGAACTCACGACCTCAAGCTTGCCAGGCAAGCACTTATGCCGCTGAGCTAAATCCCCAGCACTGGATCTTTTTTTAATTTAGTGGGCACCTGGTTTTTTATTCTTTAGGACTTAGTAATCGTATGCTTTTTAAAAAATTGAGCAAATGAATCGAGTATTACTTCATCACACTTAGTGCTATTATACACAAAGCCTAATGTACTTTGGCTTAATTTATTCCATGCTTCCTTTGAGTCTAGACTGTAAAATGTGGTATGTTTCTTATTACCAAAGAGAAAGAAATGGATTCGTTTGCATATCAATTTAGTTACAAAAGGTTTTACTTCTATTTGGGACTAGTGAACCCTAGGAGCTGCCAAATTGAAACAGTAATTACATAATTTAAACCCTAACTGCCATTCATTTAATTGTAAATAAGTAGGAAACTAATGACTCCAGTACTTTTTACTCTCAGAAAATGAGAACGCTTCTTTCCTGTTAGTGCCCTACAAAGAAAAATGAAAATTGAAGGAATTTACCATTTCCAGTTTCTCTGCCTTAAGGCGAACAGAAGGATTTAGGGAAATCTTCTTTCCTCGTGGTCCATAATTATCAGTGCAGGCAGGAGCGATGTCTAAGAGACAACAGGGTGCTCATTAATTGGAGACTTAATTGGGATAGAACTTTTCATTTGACAGGATGAGCTTTGGCCTCCTGCTGTTCAAAAGTAATTCTGGTTAATCAGTTGGCAGTTTTCACTTTTGTTTTCTTTTTATTTTTTTCTGTAGGCTTAATATGTACCACATAAATCAGCTTTACTTGAGCTCTAAAAGATATATAAAAAGAGGATCCAATTATCCACCATGAAGTCTCATGGAAATAACAACCCGAAAGACAAACATACAATCCCACCACTATGACCATCATCACAATAACTTACCCCTCATAAGCTAAGTCCTGTTATGTTCAAAAAAAGTAAACATTGTACCAAAGATTCCAAAAAAGATCATGATATGCTTTTGGTTAAAAAATGATTCTGTTATGTGAGTTTTGGAAATGCTCTGGAAAAACTCATAAATGAAAAATCATCTTAAATTTGTAGATAAAGTATGATACAGACACAGAACTTTTTGAGCTAAAAATCTTGTGTGATTTTAAAGGGTTATACCACAAGTAACATACACAGACTTTGAAGAGAAGAGAATAATATACCTCTTGCCTGTTTTCCCATACTTTTTCAGTAGGACCTGAATATGTACACACGCCCTTTGTCCTTGTTGCAGGAATAAGAAATTGGGTGGCACAAGGGGCTAGAACTTAAAAAACTATTTGTGCCAATGTGCCAAAGTTTGTGAAACAAATTTCTATAATTTATGTCAATCCTTGTCATCTAAATTGTCACTATTCTAAATACACTCTTAAATGGTATTTTACTAGTTCTACATAGAAACAAGAGGAAGAGAAAAAACTTTTTAAAATGTCACATCTTTATGCAGTGTTTTAATTTTTTTATTTCTCAGAGCATCTGTCTCTAAGTACAAAATGATTTGCATTCTCTTTCTTAAGAACATAAGAAGCGCATATGAAAATAAATAGTCTTCCTCTAAACCTTTAACACATCCTCAACATTCTATGTAAAATCTTTAATATAGCTTATAGGTGTCAAGATTATAAAAAAAATGGTTACTGACTTTTAGCTCCAAATGAAATTAAGCCTAGAGAAAGATTGGTTTTAGTGTAACCAAATCTTTATAATTCTGATAAAAGCAAGACAATCTCTGTTATCATGACATCTAATTGGTGGTCACGGGATAAAAAGTATTTTTTCTCTCAAAAGCAGTTTTATAGCAAACCCAAAGTTCGGCATAAAAGATCACTGAAATGGTATGTAAGACCAAACCACAGATTAGTTTTCATCTTGTGAGACTTGACTTCTAGTCTGGAGTTTGCCCTGCAATTAATGGGCAGGAATGCTAGGGGGATATCTTAGTTAAAGCCTCCAAGACTATGAGCTTGAATTACTCAACCAAAGTGTGAATGGAAGACATGTAGAGAAGATTGGAACTAGAGGCAAAGAGGAGAAAGTGGGAGAGACAAGGACACACCAAGACAACATCACTCTCACATTTGCCTATATTTGGGCATAAAAATTTTCTATTTTTAACAGAAATAACAAAAAACCAGCTCTTGTGCGTGCTTATTTCCACCCATGCAATGAACTAATTACTGTACATATATAAGCTCATTAATATTCACAATCACCACAATGACATAGTTGTTACTATTCCCATTCCAAAGACCAAGACCCAAAAAGGTTCAGAAATTGACCTGGTCTCACACAACTAGTACATGACAATGTAAATATTCTAATATCTTATGACTTGACAAAACTGTTCTCATGTGTCAGCAGCTTTTATTAGCATTTTCTCATCTGGAAAGTAGAAAGAATAAAACTGACCCCCCCCACAGGTGCTGTCAAGTTAAAATCAATAAAATCAGAGAAAAACACTATAAAATATAAAATATTGTTAATATTCACACAGAGACGCTGTGTCAATAGGTGGCTGAATGTAAAACTATAGTTTTATATTAAACCTCCCATTTAACAGGATGCAGTCATGGCTTAACAAAATCTTGATTCTGGCTTTTGTTTTTGTATTTTGTTTTTCTTTTCTCAGCCTACTTTCATCTAAATCTTTACTTTTGAATTCAAACCGTAAGAGGGTCTTGTATGAAACCATCATGCACTGGCAACTGAGAAGAGCTTAGCCTGAAAAGTTGCTCGCGGTGACACCTGCTCATCCGCCAGTGGCACCTCTGCCTCAGCCTCCAGCTCTTCATCTGCTCCTCTCTGGAGAAGTGAGACATTTCAAAGTACAGCTTCTTATTCTCTTGGGTTTTCTGTCCCCAGTCCTCTTTTTAGGAGCAGAATCAATGGAATGTTTGTAAGGGAAGTATTAATACCATTTGATTAATTCCAGGAAACCCCTGGAGGGTATTTTTCCTCATCAGTATTTTGTTTCCAAAGACTTCATGCAGAAGAATTAAGGCTTGTGCTATTGTTAAGCTAATGACTATATTTCTTATTCCCTGCAGCATACTTTTAGCTCACAAACTCATGTGTTATTCAACTTACGGCAATAGTAAACAACTCTGAATTTTGAAATAAACTTATATTCTAGGAGAGTTTTAAAAATACTAACGTATTAACTTTATTGTTAAAATTCTACCAATTTATCCTCTGGAATGATTTCGAGATGAGAACAGAGGTAGAAAGGGCACCTCTTGAATTTTTGTTGAGGTTAACATTAAAATTTGTTTATATTTTTCGAATTAAATACCAAAGTACTTAAAGAGTCTAGAAGTAATAGTGAAGAATCTAATTTAGGAATAACCTATACTTTAGAAATTATAGCAGAAAAATCACAAGGTGTATAAGTTACTTACAGATAATTTAGGGTTGAGTTTGTTTTTCCCTACCTCTCTACTTGCCCAGAAATACCTCAACCACTAAATTTACGTGGAAGCCAGAAATTGGGACCAAGTTAATGCTATTTCTGCCCTAGAAAAATGTTCCATTTCAATTGCATTTTAATGTACTTTTTATACAAATTACACACACATATATTTTTCATTAGCTATTTTTCTGTTACAAAATGTAGCATGACTTCTTACAGTGACTAGTGTAAAACTCCTTCACCTTATTTATATGACAAGATCTCTTTTTCTCTAAACAGATCTGGTTCTTAGGGTCACCTGCCACCTACTTCATCATCCTAATTCTGTTTTCTGCTCATGGCACTTTCTTATTGCAGGGTGATCTGTCTGTATGCCACTGGATTTGGGATGTCTTGCCAAGAGATTTTTTTTTTTTTTTTGGTACCAGGGATTGAATTCAAAGTCTTCACACTGAGCTACCTCTCCAACCTTTTTTCTTATTTTTTATTTTGAGGCAGGGCCTCGCTAACTTGTCACAGTGCCCAGGCTGGGAATTTGCAATCCTTCTGGCTCAGGTACCCAGAATGCTGCCAAGAGATTTTTCTAAATTGATTTCTGTGTATTGTGACAAATGCCTTACTATGTGCTAATTTGGAGGATCAAAGGGAGGATACAACATTCAGTTAAGTGTTAGAAGCTTTTACTTCTACCCTAGAAATATATCCTAAAATATTATCTCAGCTACACGCTAGTTTAAGGTTCTGTAATAATAATAGTAACAGCAAAATTTGCTGAGCATATACTGTTTACCAGCTACAGTGCTAAGTACTTGACATGCACAAGCTTGTTTAGTCCTTACAACAACCCCAGGGGGCAGCTCCTGCAAGGTTACAGAACTAGTAAGCTGGGAGCCAGCATCTGAATGTCTGAGTGAATGTCTGAGTTTGCATGCCAAACACGACAGCAGCCACTGCACCCTCTCTCCCCCATGATTAGACTATTATTCCTTCCCTTAGTCCACTTAGTAAATGTCTTTAAATTATTCATGAGAAGGTGTTATAAAAACAATACATACATAGATGTATACATATACACAAATACATATTTTAAGTTTTCTAATTTGAATGAAACCTGTGAGTCATCTCATAAGATGCCGCTAAGCACCTCCTAGAAAAATCCTAATTTCTTTATAATTCCTGCTATATACTAGGTCTTCTACACATGTGACATATGTAGCAAACACTGAACAAATAAATAGCTGAAAGAGGCAGTGAGTACTTTAATTACTTTAAAAACTAAAAACATTATATAATGTTATATAACTAATGGTTTATGAAAAAATCAAGGAATAAAGGGCCTTCACTTCAGTTATCTAGCAACTTTGATCCACGGCTCTTCAAATTGTCGGCTTCATTTGCCTTTTTCTTCTTCCATCGGTTCCCGTTTAAAGTAAAACAGTGCTATCAAGACACTGAGTACTAATTACATAAAGACTGTTAACAAAGTGTCTAAGAGTTATCAACTCTCAGATGAGTTGATTAAAAGGCATATCATTTTGGCTAAAAAGTACTACTAACCCACTGGTAAATACTGCCTCAACTCAGAGGAAACTAACCATGGAATCTAGCATAAATTCCTGTAAAGTATGGTAGATTCGGTGCAGGGAGGTTTTGTAGGAGACTGAATCCAAGGCCTAAACCTTGTGCTCCACTGCTGGGACACACCTTCGGCCCATGGCTGGCGGCTATTTAATGTAAACTAGCTTTCTTTATTTTGAAATTATTACTTAGATAATGCTATTAAAAAATAAAATATATGGGTAGCAATTTGCTCTATAATTTAGCAACATGTAATTAGCATTTTGTTTATGCTAAATAGTTTTTTTTAACTGGGGTTTTGTTAAACTTATGGAAATAATTTCAGGGAAGGAATATTTTTCTTGATATCTGACTCAATAAGCACTTTATATTTTGAGAATAATCCTTTTTTATGGGTAGTTTGACAAGTTCTGCTTTATTGTTTTAAAAAGTCGGTAAATCATTTCAGAGTAAATAAAACCCAATAATACTGCATTCACAATATTCATGTCTTTTCTAACTTACATCTATATGATTTCTTCCAAAATAAATAAACAAAACAATTCTTTTCTTAAGCTGTGCATCCTTCTATAATGTATGTTTTGAAAGGTACAGTTAATACACCCCATTAAGATGTCATTAACAGGTCAAGGCAACCTTAATCTCGATTCACAGGTGTTTTCATTACGTAGTCTCAACAGTTCATTAACTAAGATAGCTTCAGACACACTTATAATAATGCACCTTTTAAAATTTCAACCCTTTGTTCAGGGAAATTTCCAATAAAAGTCATAATCTAACAGGGACCACTGGATAATACATTCATCTTGCTCTTTTATTCATGGAAGGAAAAAAGGCATAATGCAATTATTATGTTCTATTCATCAAGAGAGAGTAATTGAAAAAAATAACAAGAAAGGAATTAAATGTGAATTTACCTAAATTAGCCATATCTGTAGCACTGCTGTCCAGAGAAGTAATTGGAATATATTCTGTTTTCTCATATCCAGTTTTTATCTGTGAAAGAAAGTGAGGAACATGCAGTGTCATTTTCCAAAGTAGGTCAAAGACCAGACTAGATGTTCACACTAACATAAAAAGAATGGTTAAAGAGATTAAAGTGATGTATCAGACATACAAAACCTCTAAAATTTTGGTACATTCATCTCCAAATAAAGCATTTCAGAATTAAAGATAAGAACTACTTTCAGCTCTACTGTGTCCAAGGATAACAAAACATAAGGCCATCTACCTTGTCTTTTTAAAGACATTGTAAATCTAAATGACAAAGTATAAGAGATCAACAGAAAATCTTCCACCCTGTCTCTGATCAGCATGTACCTGAAAGCAAAGTTACCCTTAAAGAATTTATTCCACAGCCTGAAAGTCTACCTGAGCTTCCTGTATGATCTTATAGCTAACACAGATTTAAAGAATATATGCTCATTTTATAACTTTAATATTTTAGGACAATATAGCTTTTGGAATTGGTTGTATTATTTTAATATTAGAAATTTCCATTTTTATGACTCCAATAGAGAAAATTGGTCACTAGTGTCCACACATGAAAGCAACAGCCACCTAGATAGGGTGATTAGGATTAGCTTCACTGTGTAGCAAACAAGGTAAAGAGGGAAAAAATGGTTGCCTAACTTCTATCAAGCAGAAAATAACAATGATCATTAATAGGGCCATCTTAGAGACTATCTGAAACTAAATATTATGCTCTTATAGTTCCGAGTGATGTGTACTTGTATCCATGGTAGCACTCTGCCACGAAGACACTAACTGGTTATGCTTCTGGACATAGGATACTTTGATTTGAAAAATTATGTTTATTGACAATGCAGCATAAAAGTCTAAACCAGAAAAAAAGAAACCTTCCAAGGAAATATTAATCTGTTAACAAAAGAGTTCCTATTATAATTATAATTCTGTATCTATTTCACCAACAGAAAAAACAAACAAACAAACCATAAGGGATTTATGAATTGAATCTATCAACAGAGAAATTTAAGACTACCTGACTCATCTTAGAGGAAGGTAAGAGGGCATCTTGAATTTTGGGAGTAGATGAGGTCTGTGGAATTAGTGTTTCCAGGGGAGAAGAAAGAAGACTGAATGTTGAGGCCTGAGGTCCATATTCTCCCGAAGTTTGTAACAAGGATGAAGAGCACAGATTTTCTGGATGGCTGCCATGAGATCTTTGTCTTATGAATGCTATCTCCCAAGCAGATTCAGACCTAGCATTAAAAAGAAATCACTTTATTGATATGCAGTGGATATAGCAAAACCGAATTCTAAAATCAGGTTTCAAATATTATTAACAATATTTCATTTGGGGCCTACAGAACTTAAGGTATCTTAAATTAGTATTTTTAATGAGACATGCTAAATGACTCATTCTATCTTAGATATAGAACCATTACCTCAACTTGGCTCTGGTAATTATGCTTTTTGCTTCTTCAAATGACACACCAATCATAGATTCCTTGTTTACTGAGACAAGCTGATCTCCTGGCTTCAAACGTCCATCCTAACAAAAAATGTTAAAAGTAACATTTACAAAGAAATTGATGAAGTATCTTATTTGTTTTGTTTTGGTTTTTGTTTGCTTGTTTGTTTGTTTTAAATTGCTTGTATGCAATTAAGACAAAAAATGTTTTTGGGAGGAATGTCTTAAAAAGTGAAAAGAAAAATTTAGATAATCTCAATAGCAAAATGTTTTGAACATACCCTAGAGTTTAGCAATATAGCTAAATAAAAGTACATGGCTCAAGTAGTCCATGAATAAATTTGCAGGTTAAGGAATCCTGCTTATATTAGGAGCTAGGTCTTAGAGCAGGAATGGAAACCTGTTTCAAAAGTAAATCACCATTAGATTGGAAAACCTTTGACTCTGATAAATATGCCAAATACTCATAAGACATTTCAGAATATAAGCCATTTACTGTAGTTCCTAAGAATTCATGCATCTTTTATCCCACCAAACATTTCATTGTGGATTTATAGAATAAATGGACTATATTTTTAAAAGTTTAGTAAAGGACCTTAATTGTACTCATCCTACCCGTGATCAAACACTTTCTTTATTAGATCTGTTGTCTCTCCTGTGACAAGGCCTAGTTGGCTGTGCATCTAGCATGCTGGCCATATCTTGCTAAAAACAACCGATTTTAACTAGCTGCCCGGCATAGTCTTTGTTAAATCCTAGCTCTGCTCATAACTAGCCTGATAGGAATAAGGCAAGAATTTCAGTCAGTTTTTTTTCTTCAGACTAACAACAACAACAACAACAACAACAAGAGCCCTTTTCTTTTTCAGTTCCTAAAATATTTCTCTATGTATCAACAATACAGAGAAAGAAAGTATTACTTCTATAACCATGGACAAAGTTTGTGTGGTGCTATGGTTTGGATCATGAGTGTTTCCCAAAGACCTATGTATTATAAGCCTGGTCCCCAGCTTGGCGCTGTTACAAAAAATTGGAAATTTAGTGGCAGGGCCCAGTGGGGGGATCATGGGGTCATTGGGGGAAGCCCTTGGAGGAGACTCTGAGACACTGCTCTCCATCTCTCTTTTGCTGCTGAGCCACAAAGGGACAGCTTTTCTCCCGCCACATGTCCCACAGGGACTGCCACCTAAGCGCAAAGCAACAGGCCAGCTGATCACACACTGCAGTCTCTAAAACTGTGACACCAGATAAATCCTCTCTTGGTGAGCTGATGACTTCAGGTACTTGTTAGAATGACAGAAGGCTGACGAATATGTAAGGTTAACAAGCTAGATTTGTCATTCTGATAATATTGAAATAACTTCCATATTTCAAGGAAACATTTTACTTTAAAGTCTTATCTGCTAAAATATAGCCCAGTCCGGCTTTGACCTGAACTGCATTACTTATAAAGCAGTGATTTATGGTGATTTTATTCCTAAATAAAGATACTTATGTTTTTTTAAAAAAGGATGGATGCCAGTAGGTAGTATTATTTCTTCCACTGACTTATGAATATAGTAGAAAAGTTAAATAAATATGAAATATTCATCAAAAGGTTTTTTAGGAACATACTATTTCAAATACTGTATAAAAGATTTATAGTCTCAATGCATAATAACACTTTAATCTTTTTTTAAATAAAATCATTTTTAAAAAGTCAACCAGCTTGGTGCGGTAGTACACGCTGTCAGCACTTGGGAGGCTGAGGCAGGAGGATCACTTCGAGTTTGAAGTCGGCCTGGGCTACAAAATAAGTTCAAGGCCTAACTACATAGTAAGATGCTGTCTAAAGGTAGAAAAACAAACAAACAAAAACTTCAACCAAAATAGGTAATTTGACTTAAAAGTATATAAAATCTGAAAATTGGATTTTCTGTAAATATATGATTAAATATAACTCACATGGTCAGACAACATAACACACAGTGTTAAGTCACTATAGTGATCAGTCACTGATTTCCTTACATCTGGCAAATACATGGGGAGAAATATACAATAATAATGCTAAAAAAAAAAAACTAAGTAATATGGAGAAAGTATCTAACATGGATCTTTCTTTCCTATTCAAAAAAACAGAAAGGCTAATTTTCCAAGATTTTATAATCACAGTTTTGTACTAGGTGGGCCCAAATCTTATGAGTCACATATTACATCATTAGTCATTTAACCCATATACACTGAGATGTTCATGTCCATTCACCTGTAATTTAATACTGTAAACTTCAGTTTAAGGATATCCATTCATGACAGATTAAGATGGAATGGTAACAAAACTAACAAAAACCAGGGAGAAATACATACGATTCTAGAGAGGGTTCACTTTGGGAGGGAGGCGGGAGAATGTGATGAGGGAAAACACACAGTAATAGTTTACTTTTCTATTTCTCATTGAGTCAGTCTATATGGATTCATGCGTATTTATTTTATTATGCTTCATAAGTTATTAAATTCAGCTCTAAGTCAAGGGAATCTGAACAATAATTCCTTTTTAGAATCATACTAATAAACTAGATTTTTAAATGAAATTTAATGATACTTTTGCATCCCAAAACCTGCCGGACGAAACTTTGTCGGGGGAAATAAATTGCTATGTCACTCCATCAAAGCTTTTAAAAAACACCAACAGGGAAAGTTTCTTTTAGAGTTGTGGTGTAAGACAGTAATAATTAGATTTTTTTAAATATAAATACTCTGGGTATTAATAATTATTTCCTTCTGTTAATTTTACTTAAAAAGAGAAAATTCTACAATGACCATTACCTAGATTGCAACTATCTTTCACTTGGGTAGAAGCCTTTTGAGGCAATGGTCTGAAAGCAGAAAGAGCGTAGGGTATGGCAATCAGAGAGACCTGAATTTGAATTTGAGCTCTGCAAAGTAGTAGCCAGATCTTCCTAAACAATGAGAAGGAGGATGGAGCAGCTGACTCATAACTAAATTTTAACTTATATGGCGAGAGCTCCTGTATTGATAGATCTTACAGAAATCACTGTTACTTGTCTGACTTGCAGAGGAAAAGGCTAAGAGAAGACAGAAGAAGCTTTAGTCTGAGCTACAGCCTCCAATATCCTCCTCCCAGGAACATCCAGTGTTAGCAGTACAGAGGAAAATTTTCATGAACACCATTTAGCCTATCTTGCCTTATATTACCCTAACATCATAAAGTGGCATTTTCCATCAGGATAAGTGAGAAAAGAGAAGAAGAATGCATTCGGACTGTGATTTCTGGTGTTTATGGACTTTGTTACTTTCTAAAAAGTATTTACAGCAGTTTTCTTTCCCGCCTCTTGCCTCCCAGAATAAGATCTTAGCGGATCATGTGAATTTCGGAACTTGTTGAGAAGTCAGAACCTGTGAATGAAAACAAAGCTATTTCAGGATAAGTCTGGCATTCTAAAGCAGTGGCTTCTTCCCCAGCTGGATGAATGTACATGTGACGATACTGAACGTGGGGATGTGCAGAGGCCTCTCCGAAGGTCTGGGTTGCGACTCAGTAGTAACCGAGCAACTGCATGGCAGGATAGGCGGTGTGCAAAGGCTGGATCTCAGAGTCTAAACTCTTTCACACTGGCGCTTATCTAGACACTGCAATAATAATGGATTCCTAACCACTTACTCATAAATACTTCTGTTTAACAGCTACTGGCGTTGTTCATTTCCAATTATGACGGTAATGCATAGTTTACCAAATAACATATTGTGGTATTATCAGCAACCATCTATACAGCCTGATTCTGCTTTAACAAATTCATTATTCCTAAAAGGAATGCTCCTCTGTGAGCCTTTGGATTCCTTTCTCATACTGTCACCATCTGTAGATCGAAGGTATTCTTTTAACTCCATTCATTAATTGAGCAATTGGTACGTGTCATGCACCACACTAAGGAAATCATGCGAATAAATTCAGAATCCTTGCCCCTAGGAAACACACACTTTCATGTTCACACGGATATGTATATTAAAAATAACCACAGGCATGCATGTATTGTTACAAACTGAGATAGTTTTGGAATAGGATGGAAAGGAAAAGAAAAGGACCTAGGAGTACAAATAGGAAAAATAAAGCTAGGTCTTACTTCCAGACATACTGGAAGAGAACCAGGAACATATTCTTTAGGAAGGAGACATTGAATTGACACCTGGAAGCAATGGAATGGGAAGAGGGTGCTGTTCTCAGTCTAACAGAAGAGTACATGAAAGCAAGGAATAATTTGGCCCCTTTCAGCGAAAGAAAAAATTTTAGTTTGGAGGTGTTAGTTTAATGGCAAAGAGGTAGATCTGTAATCTTCAGAATATGACAGAATGACCAAGAGAATATTCACTCAGTAATACTGAGCAACTTGTGTCACGTATCACTCACTCCAAGGAAATGTATGATGGAGAACGACAGGACATAGGGCACACGCAGCTCTACCCAGAGCCCTACAGGGTGCAGCAAAGCAGGCAAAGCTATTGAGAGGGCTGATGGGAACTGATGCTCGTTTAAGCTGTGGTGTTAAGAGTGGAGATCAAAAAGACTGACGGGCTAAAAAAAATTAGAGTCAACAATATGGGTTAATGAACTGGATATGGTTGTTGTGGAAGAGGAAGCAGATTGGAAGCCGGCAGATTTTCTGACTTTGTGCAAGTGGAAGGTACCACTCATCACTGGAAGAGGCCCTCACTGAGAAGAGATAAGAAGAGGAAGACATGAGGTGAAAATCAGATTCTGCCTCAGAAGTATTGATTTTGAGTTGCCTTTAAGAAATCTAAGTCAGCTCGGGAGGCTGAGGCATGAGCACTCCCATGAGTTCAAGGCCAGCCTGAGCTGAGCTACATAGTGAGACACTGTCTCCAAAAACCAAAAAAAAAAAAAAAAAGGAAAATTGGATTGCTGGGCAGGATACTCAAAAGAGTCTGTAGACCAGCAAAAGGTCTTAAGATTGAATACTGAGGACTCCAGACAGATGGGGAAAAGCTGATGGGATAAAATGAGCCTTGAAGTTCTCATTTCTTTAACTCACTATCTATTATATTTTTTATCAGTCTATAGGCTGCCTCTAACTCTTAGAACTATAATAAACTTTTTCCTATTTTAACTGGAAAATGGTGTCCATTGATTCTAAATATGTTCTTCAAAGAAATACGATATTTTAGTTCTACTGAACCAATACTATATTTGTATATTTGCTAGAAGAAAGATATCTGTGCAGAGTATGGCTAACCATGTACTTTTCCTATGGATATACTCACTAAGTAGAAATTGTGTACAGATTAGAGATTTACCAACCTGGCTAAAACTGTATTTAAGACAAAATAAATGTATTATTATTATTATTTTAAAACAAAATCGCATCCACTTTGTATATGCAGATCAAATACACATATATGTTTCCATCTTGAAGAAATAGTGAAAAATAAAATGTACGCACTGGAAAATTAATTATTCTTCTGCACCTGTTTCTGTTTTGGTTGTTTTCTTTTATTGGGTATCACTAGACCATTAATAACTCTGTGCTGCCCTCTAGTGGTAGGTAGAGACTATAATCCCTTAGAAAGTTTTTTTTTTAATACTCTTTTTCAATGAAATTTTAAGACAGCCAACAATACGAAGTGTGTTTTATCAGTATAATTCCTTACTTTGCAATTACTGGATGCATAAGGAGTCATTCAGCACCACTACTTTTAATTTATTACTCTGAGCTGAAATGTTTTTCACAGAAATAAAAAAGCACAAATTGATGCTTATCTCAAAAGCAAATTCTTACTAATTGATAGGCACCTTGATCTATTATTGCATTATACTAAGTGTAATCTAACAAATACCTTAGCAATACTAAAGACTCATATTTTCCACACCTCCTTCAGCTTTAAGACTACATTCTCAATTCTTAAAGGAGTATATTCACATTTTGTTAGTTCGAATACGTTTAATTACAACATTAAAATATATTATTTGGTTACTAGTTTAATAGCTAAAAAGATGCATCACTATAATATCTTAAACTTATTCTGAAATACACATACATTTAAAAATATATTTGAAAGTTGCTTTGTCATCTAAACAAGTCTGAAATCAGTAAAATCATTACAACTGTACTAAAAGTTTTTGGTGAAACTGATTATTTTCTTAATAAGGAAAAAAGACCCAGTTTAAAAGATAAACTGCTTGCTAAATCAGTGCTTGCAGTGAACGAGAGAATAAAAGTAGTCCACCTTAATCCAAATACACGGTGGTAGATGATAACCTGTCTTCACACATAATTTCCCCCAACTCTACTTAAGATATGCTGCTCATATCACTAATATAAATAAATAAATAAACATATAAAATATTCTAGTGATGTGGTATTCATATCACTAATATAAAATATATGTATAATATTTTAGTGATATGGTATTCATATCACTATATATATTATATATTTTTTTTTATATTTTAGTTAAGAGTCTGACATATCTGCTACTTCAATCTACGAAGAACCGGCTCAGTTGTTAGGATAAAGCTCCTTGGCGGGTAAAGGCCTATTTTACATTTCTTTGGCATCTTTCACTGAGAATATTCAGTTTAAAGTAAAATGATACTGAAAATAAGCCTCACCCTTGGAAAGTTGTTTTTTTTTTTAAATAGGAGTGGTATTTTTATTTCTATTTCTGTTTTTACCTTATAACAGTCTCCTCCAGGAATGATTTCCTGAATATATACCAATGGACCTTCGTTCCGGTTAATTCCTCCTAGGATCTTCAGACCAAGACCTGTTTCTTTGGTAAATGTAATCATCTGAAAAGCAGGATCCCTAAGATAAAGTAAGGTATCAGTCATTGGTTAGGCTAGATATATGTACCTGTTTTTTTGCTTTAAACTACTTGTTAGATCAAAAATTCTCAAGTCAAAGTACTTAACACACACTAGAGTTTTACTATGTTTTTAATTCTGTCTTACAAAACAAGCAAAACATAAAAGAATTTATAGCACTAATGCTTACAGGTTTTGGGCAGAATCAAGAAAACTGTTAAAAATATTGTTTAAGTAAATCTGAAGATTTATTAAAAGCGATACAAGAGATTTGTTTTTAGTAGGCTATTGGAATCACTGAAGGATAACAAAACTAAGTATTTTAATAATTAGCTAAGGAACTTTGATATGCTTATAGACATTTAAAGCAAAATAAATATCCCCTCCATTTGACTATCAAGAAAAGGTCCACCTTTTTAATTTAGAAAGCGACTTTTGCTACTAAAAATTCTTGTGCTACATACTTAACCTTAACTATACTAAGAGAATTATAAGTCAAAACTATGCAGAGATACTATTGTTCACTTACCCTATCAATAAAACTTAAAACCTGAAAAATATATTCCGATCACAAAGCTGTTGGAAAAAGTATTTTTATATTCCCACTGATAGTACTGTTACAGGAAACTGAGATAGTTAGAATTATTATAGGCAGTCAGACAGGGCCAG